>VXAV01001496.1:223835-238465 GCA_013399715.1 Alectura lathami | reverse complement strand
CATCATCATTTCTTCCCTTTTACATGCTTTCCCTCATTTCCCATACTGGACACATCCCCCCTCTCCTCCACTTCTAGCAGTGGCATTTTTGTGTGAAAATCAGTGAGATAGGGAACACAAGCAAAACAGTCAAACAGAGCTGACAGAAGTAACAAGTATCATTATGTGCAGGGGCTTAGAGTAATCCAGCACGCACGCAAGCCCCGAACTGCACTGACCTCGATTGTTTAAGTCTCACTGACGTACTAGGACATTAGCAAAGACAGATTCACTGTATTTGATTGTGCTGCATATTTTATAGACAAAGAACATCTTAAATGCCTTTAAAGTGTGGTTCCCTGCAAGTCTGTTTCTGGAGAACGTAAAGCAGAGAGACAAGCGCAAATGGATTTATAAAGGACATGGGGGCTATTTCACAGTGAGAGAAGGAAGAGAAAGAACAAAATGAGATGGGAAAAATATGGAAAAAAAAAAAAAAAAAGGTTGAAATGAGCAGAGAGAAGAGGTGTAAAAAGAAAAGGAGAATATGAAGAAACAGAGACAGAGAAGAAGAGAAAGTGAGAAGGAAAAGATGAGGAAACTCTTATTTGTGGAAAATGACAGATACACACTGGAAGGACTAGAACTGCTGGTGCTGGGTTTGAAACAAGTTATTTCTGTGATAACAGGAACACAATATGATCGGTGTTCTGACAAGAGCACAGTACTGGGGGTATCATCAGTGGGAGAAATAAAAGTTGCAACAGCAGAACTGTAGTGCAGCTGAGTAATGCAATATCTCGTAAGGATTAAAAAAAAAATAGTCAGGATTGATCTGAACACAACTTATTTTCTGGGAAGTTGTTACAGATCTCTGCTGTTGGATCCGAACAAGATCTCTGCGAAATTATTAGAAAGATAAATAATACTGGGAAATGTGTCATTTTGCAATTTTCTAGATGGCAAGTGGAGAATTACTGTAACCAGCAATACTTGCGTTCTGTCCTTCCTGGATGTAATAGGAAACAGATTTTTACCCCCTGAAATAGCATCACAGCTAGTCAGAGGCAATTCTATTTTAGACTTGGTGGAGATGAACAGTGAGGACACTATGGGAAAATGTTTGATCAAGTGTTGACTAGCACTGTTTAAATTACAAAGAAGGATAAGCAAGAGCAGGTACCTAAGTCCTTAAATTCCAAAAGGCAAGGGTGAAAAATTGAAGGGATTAGGGACTGAGTCACTTGGTATAAAGAAAGCAGGGATGATAAAAAAGAAGCTTGAAATTACTCCATGACAATTGCACAAAGAATACCAGGACTAGATTGCAATAATGCTTATTGCAATAGATTTTGCCATGTATTGCAAGATTGCAATAGTACTTGTTGAAAGGGAAGAATTGACAGAGGCATTTAAAAGGAGTGGGAAAAGGGCAAATCAACAAATACATGCCTGCTAAGTTGCAATATGGAGGGATGAGAACTGCCTAATGAACATTACAACAAATAGAAAAGGGTTTTGGGATGTATAAGGAAGGAAGGCACCTGGGGTGGAAAAGAAGAACATTACTTTTGTTTTCAGCAAAAAGGAGGTTACTTCATACTGAGACAAAACAGATCAGTAACTGGGGTTGATAACAGGTATCGACTCCCGAACAACTCCCCACATCCTCAAATGCAGGAGCTGAACATCTTTATATCAGAATTCTTATAACTAACTAAATAAATAAATATTTTTTTAAAAAAAGAAATTGCAAATCTTCTTCTTATTGCACTCCAGTGAGGTTAATATGCCCCATATACGGAATCTCTAATGAAAATGAGCAATGCAAATGGTTTGAATAAGAAATGCCAACATGTTGTGTGGAAAGGAAGATAACTGGCCCAGAACAAGTTAACGGACATGTTCTGTGGTTTAAAAGATGCCTGTGTGGAAGGTTATGAGCAAGACAAGACTTTAGTGTGCCAACAGGTAAGCAAACAAACATCAGAGGAAGGAGCAGATGATGCAGGGGCAGCAATCCACGGATCTCAGCCGGCAACAAGCATGGGGCTGGGCAACCTCTAGATTCCAAAGCCCAAGCTAGCTGGAGAGAGGTCCCATCCCCACAGGCACACATGGAGCATCTCCAGGTGGGGCTCCTCTTAGCTAGTATGTTCATTTCTGGGACAGAAGTAGGATGCCAGAGATGAGAAATGCCAGCTAGCAAGTCACAAACAAACTCACAGCCAAGGAGGAGTCTGTGGTTTGTATCACCAAAAACTACAATGAGAGCATTAGGAAGGTTTGCACGGTCACCAAGGACCTCTGATAATACAAGAGGCAAGCTCCTCCTGCTGCAAGACACAGCTTGACGACTAGGAAGTAGTTGAAATGCAAGTAAAATAATAGAATCATAGAATATCCTGAGTTGGATGGGACATCAGCCAGAACCCCCAGATCTCCCTCTGTGGAGCTGCTCTCCAATCTCTCATCCCCCAGTGTATAAATGATATGCGTCAAAAGGTTTTAATCTCTCCAGACCCAGAGCACAGACCTGCACCACTTGGCCATGCCACCCCAGTCCCTTCCTCCTCCCATGCACTCCAAGTGAATGGGCAGGCAAAGCAGCGTGTTCCAGCCCTGTCCTGGACCTCAAAGGAGATCCAGATCTGCCTTTCAACAGGTCAAAGTCAGCAGAGACAAATTGTATGGAAATGAGGAGACATTTTGCTTACTCCAAGGCACCCAAGAGAATGATTTCATTCACAATAAATCTCCTTTTGTAACAGTGGCTACAGCAAAGGGCTGGGCTTTTCTTCTCCTTTGCATTTAATTCCACTGATTGAAGTTACTCTCAATTTATGGTGTTTAAGCGCAGAACTAGGTCCAAATTTCCTTTGTTACTACTTCACTGTGTCTTCCTGTTTAAATTTTTCTCTGCCTATGTTTGCCACAGTGCTAAGAAACATCTTGAAAGATTCAGTCTTATACTTTCCTTGGCCATTGGCGTGGGCCAGCTGCCGAGGCACTCTCCTACTCTCCAGAAAGAGGTGCTACAAAGAGCTGGAGCTGCTGAAGATACCTGGATGGTCCCAGTCCAAAGCTACTGCTAGATGCAGACATATGGCCACCCCGTTGGGCTTGCCTAGTCCTTCATGGCCCCCTTCCAGCTCAAGATTCTGGTGCATGCCCAGGTTTCAGATCCCAGTGAGTTCTGAAGTCTATACCTGTGACTTAACTGGAGAGCAAGGAGATGCTAATTGCCAGGTCAAGCTGTAAGTCCCAGTGCGCAGAACAGTATTTGTGGTCCTTGTCTGAGATGCTCAGACACCAATTCAGCGCAGGCACAGCTGTCTGTGAGATTAAAGCCATAGTATATGGCATAGTATATTAAAACATTATTGCAGGAGAACCTGAGCGAATCATTGCAAATTTGGGTTAAAAAAAAAAAAAAATCCTTTTTCTTTTTAAAAAATTGATCTTTAAAAAAAATTCACCACTTTTCCAAGAGCATCTTTCAGAAGTAAGTGAATATGATTCCCTTTTTATTGGTTTCAGATTGAAGCATTTTGCGTAACAAAGAAACTAATGCGAAAACATACATTTTTTTCACTGTTAATGTGCAAACTGAGATCCTGTTCTTTTACCAGGTCGCCAGGAGAGACGGATCCTCCTGCAACTAACAAAGTCAGCTGTAATGCAGCTTGGTGTCATCAACAGCAGTGCAGCCCCTGGCACTGCCGTACCTCCTTATGGATGGAATATTATCATCCCAAACTCTTCATATTCACTTGCTTACCCTCAGCATCCACAAAGACATAGCCTAATAGAGAAGCAAACTCATTGGCATTGTGCTCGAAATGTCAGTGCAGCCATGCAGGAGGAGCTTTCTTCCACAGAGCCACTGGCAGGCATTTTCCAACACATTTCTTCATATTACTTAAGCTATTATAACCATGACCCAAGGCATTTCCTGGAGACCAAGGAACAGCTGAAAGTACCAGGCACACATACCATTAACCCAGACAGTTGTTACCTGCCAGCATGAGCATCACAGAATACAAGTCCTCTGAACATCCTGTTAGGGTCTCCAGCTGCTACTGCAGCACAGATAAATACTGTAAAAGCTCCTTTTGCACAAGCAAACCAGAGAAAATGAGAACAAAAGAAATAAAAGGAGCATCCTTTGGCCTTTGTGGGGGGAAAAGAGGGATACTGGACAGACTGGTAAAGAGGAAGGTACTCTGCAGAAGGTCCAGGTTTCCTTTCAAAAGCTGTTATCTCCCCTCTCACACACGCATGCCTTGCACTCCTGGGATGCAAAGGGAAGAGAGTTTTGGCCATGAGTGTGCAGAGAAGTAGCAGAAGCCACCTGGGACCACTATGTGCTGTGCTCTTCTAGCTCGATAGTCCTTGTCTCTGCAGTTCTTGAACAAGAAAGCTGAGTATGACAAAGTCCCAGGGGCTGAGATGCAATCCTGTACTGCCAGCTCTGGATTTTACACTCACCCACAAAACAGAGTAGTAGAAATATTAGTCAAGGGAATCTATTACCTGCACTGCTCAATGAGGCTTTTTTTATATCCCCTGTGCCCCAAAGACAGATGCTTAGTACACACTGGGGCTTTGAGATTTGTTCATTTCCAATTTCAGTTCTCTTTTATTCACCATCTCTCAACAGCCAAACACATACACTGTCATCTTTCCCCAGGCAAAGAGCCTTCCTTCCCAGCGTCTTCTTCACAATATTGCCTCCCATTGACACCCTGACCAGCTTCTCTGACCTTCGTTCGCACACTTTAAGTAGGAGCACAGCTTTTCACATTAGCCCTTCAGCTCCTCCATCACCTCAAACAACCTTGCCTCTACTTGTGCTGGAGCACCTAATATCTCCAGTAAACACTGCTTTCAGCTCCCTTTTCAACAGAGACATGGTTTATTGTCCCCTAAGTAGCCCTTCACAATTCCCCTTCTCAATCAGCACTGGGTAATGGTTTCCTAGGGACCATAATACTTAGCAGCACAGTAATTGAATGATATTATTAACAGCAGCAGCATCTGTGTTGTCTGTTTAATTAACTGGAGAGCGAATGAGGCCCTAAGAGTCCTTAGTCTGATCCTTTATTGTTCTCCTAATGATGTGCAGCTTCTCTTATTTGATTATTGGCTAAGAATCCCCTTTACCAAAAAATGCACTTTTAATAAAATAATAACAAAACAACTCTCTAGGCTCCTGAATGACATATATTACTTCTCTCAAGCTGCAGATTAGATAACTGTAAACATCTACTCTAAATACTCCAAACACACCATCTCTGCTGCTCTTTGAGGCATGAGGAAAGTCAAAGGCAGCACCCTACATTTCAAAGAAAGAAAGAACAAAGCTGCAGTAAATGTTGTATTGATGCACAGATGGTAAGTGACAAAAGCCAGGCTCACTCTAGTATCACTCATGGGACCTCTGTAGGTGCTGGAGGAAGCAAGACTGCATCACCTTTGCAGACTGCTGGCCACCAAGAAAGTCTACTAACTCAACACTGCTGGTCACAGCATTCCATTCTCCTTCTCTACTGAAAAAAGGACAGGAACCCAATGACAAAGATATCCTCTGCCTCCTCAGCTGGGCTGAATCTATGGGCAGTCCACCAGCAGCTCCCACATTTCCATCTGGGAAATCCTCACACCACTGGGACATCCACCCCACTGCACAGTCATGCAACCCCTGCTGTCACACAGGGGTAGGAGTTGGATGTGGAGTCATCGCTCCCTCCACACCCATTTAGCAGCCATCCTGCTTGGGTGTTCGAGCTTAGGTTCATTGCCTGACAGCTGGTTATTGGCTTCTCTGCAAGGGGCATGTGGAAATTTCCATGAAGATGATCCGAACTGCAGTTATTTAGCTTATCAGGAAGCACAGGCAATTGGCATTAACCAATTTAGAAAAAAAATCCCGTCTCAGGCAGGAAGAAGATCTTGCTGTTTGCATGCCTAGGATATTTGCTCCTGGAAAGTCTGTAAGTTAAGCAGTAAAGGGTGTCAGATACAGACACATACGGACATGACACATGTTACATATCGTCTTTCATGGCCAATCCTGGAAGTCCTACCATTACACAGCCTTTCTTCAGCCTAATCTTGTGTAGCTGGTTAAACCCCTGATGTGTTAACAGCATCTATCAACTATCATACTGCAGCAGCTACCTGGGCTGCCAACTGAATTTATGGCAAATCCTGCTCTTGCACCACCATCATGCTAGTGTCCTTGTACACTTGCGGACTTGGCTGCACTGCCTCTCCAGGTAACAATCTGGAGACCACTGTGCTCAAACACAGACCTTAGGTAAGAGAGATGCCATCTCCTTCCTTGTTGTCAATCAATACTACAGGTGAATGGAGAAGTAATGGCATGGCTCTGTTGCTCTACACAGGTTGAGAGATGTAGTACTTCTGCAGTAATTTTTTACTGTCATTTAGGAGTCTGATAATCAAAAGGGATCTCTGGATATCAAGTCCTTCCTGGCTGCCGTCCCAGGTCCCAGATGCACCTCACTGCATTATGCTGTCAATACCAAGTAGTCAAAGCATATGAACATGACACATTGGGACCAAGGCAGAGAGTCTGAAGAGAACTATGGAAGGACAGTGCAAAATCCTCAAGGAGCAATTACCTGCTTACCTGAATTGTCATTAAGGAGCAAAGCTAACCTATTTTCTTCTGTGAGGGCCTCATTCAGTTCAGTAGCATGTTTCACCAAACAACTTCTGCTGTCTTGTGTGTGACGCGAAGAATAAACAAGAAAATCAAGAGCAAGAAAAGAAAAGAAAAGAAAATTAAGATGTTTCTTGAGACCACTGGCCTTCTCTGTCTCAGGACAAATTCACAGCGGCTCCAAGATTTGCAGTCTTCAAAGAGTTCTATTTTCTGGACAGTTGTTTGGAGCTTGGGGCTGACTCTTCACTAGACCAGACTGGCTCCTAACAATTACAGATGTTTACTTTTAATCCCTCCGTTGCTACCATTCCCTCCTTCCCTGAATCCTGGTGCAATGGCTGTTGGCTGCTTCCTGCTCACTGCATGGATGAAAAATAAATGAATAAACATATGAACATTGTGGCTTCCTGAAATTTAGAACAGAGAAGCTCCATCACACCAGGTATAATAACAGGTAAAATAAGAAGTCAAGAAAGCTGCTGCTCCCTGGACGATGCTGCCAATGTGATTGCTGAAAGGATCTCAGACACCTGTTCTTTTGGGTCTGGACAGTCATCTATAAGTTGAAATATTTTTAAAAGCCATTTAAAAATGTCTCAGAAATCATACAGAGATCTGACAGGCACAATTTTTCTCATGATTCAGTTGGAGATTAACCCCCTCCAAGAGACAGCTTCCCAGCAGCAGTTTGCTACAGCAGGTTTCAGTACTGATTGGAAATGGGAAGAAGGATATGTGTGGCATGCTTCAGAGAAAAAACTAAGTTATAAGAAATAAGAAATTTTATAAGTGACTGCAAGGAATCCCGGTCTTCCACATCTGCTCTTCACTGCCTCTGTAAACTAGTGTCTATCCATCAAAACGTGAAAATGGTTGTGGGATCTCTGAACAGCAGGCACTAGACACAAACATGTTCCCAATAAACCCTGCTGATTTGTGATTCTTTCTCTAAGAGTCTTCCTTGGGACAGCTGCTTGGGCAGCCATCCCACTGGATTCTCCCTGGCTCCTCTGTTCGTGTTATTCATAGGCAAAATACCTCACCTTCATGTGCATTCATGTGTCAAGAGACCTGCTCGTACATCATTCCTTTCTCCAGATGCCCATTCACTTTTTGTGCACTTACCAAAACACCAGCCAACTACAACACATCTCCATGGGAGGTTATTCTCTAAACTAACCCATCTGACTGCAAATTTGTACTGTACTCAAACTGGATTTTAACCTTCCATCGTTTCTCCCCATTACTGCTAAGTGCTATGCCCTCTGACTAAGTCAAATCATTCCCCTCTTCCTTTGTTTTTTACATCCATTATATTTTTGTAGCTAGGAAGCAAAAACCCTTTTACTCATCCCTTGGACAAGCTCTCCAGATTTAACCCTCCACTAGTATTTCACACTACCTTCCCACTGCTTTTTGTCTATGTCCTGGTAATCTTTATCTTTTTGGTTTCAGAACAACGAAGTTTGAACATCTGCTTTTACTGAAGGTATGACAGGGGGGACCTCCTCTTTATCAACAGGATACAACACCAGCCTCCTCCTTGTCCTTGCCTGTGGCTGTAATGGTGATCGCTTCTCCCTGCTGTCCTTGTGCTTGCAGAATTGCCATACATTTTATATCATGGCATAAGCTATCTACCTCTCTCCTAGCACCTACAGCATATCTGGACGTCATGCCAAGAGTCCAGTGGGATTCACAAGATGCAGTCTCCAAGCTTACCTACTTAACAGCTTTCCAGTTACACTGACATGCTGCAGATTTAAAGACTGAAGCATCTGAAGGATTCAGGAAGGCAGTAAACAGTGAAGGATCCCAGCTCCATGGGAGGGATCCAGGACAGGCTCCTAGGGAGGTGCATTTGAAGGAAGCCCCAGCTTTCTACCAAATAATAAAAAAGGTGGCAGCGTCACACGCTGCAAGAATCCAGCCATTGCCAACAAACAGCACAGGGAACTAGAAATCTTGGCTCCCAATCTCTGCTCTCCGCATGAAGCCACTGAGCAAAACTACATAATCCACTTAAGCACCTCTCTTTTTCTGATCTCGGGATGTAACAAGGTGGCAAGATCATTGGCCTCATTGACCATATCTAAAAGGTGCATGGGAAAGAGCTGCCAGACATGGTTTCACAGGGCATTCTTTGTTGCATTTTTTGAAAGTGACCACAATTAAAACAAGGAGAAAGCAATCCCCACCAAGATAAATTCATCAGGTGATGCAGACACTATACTGGAATCTGCAGGACCCTACCCAGCCAGAGGTTGAATTTTAGGTAATTGATTTCCAGAAAACTTGCTCTTTGCCAGGATTGCTATCTATTTCACTGGCTTTTGCAGTCAACAGCTTACTCAGCCTATTCAGCAAATCTTTTCTGGTGTGCCTGTGGGAGGGTGAACAAGTAGGAATAAACTCCCCTGCTGACAGGGATATGAACACTCAGTCCTTCTCTCTAACAGTGGCTGTGCCATAGGGTGTTATTTGCCATGCCTTAGCATCACCAGAGCTCTAGCTGATGGACAAATTAGGGAGAGTGGTCCTCACATTCTCCTGAGTTTCAGCCAGAAAGCCGCATCACATTTGGTTTTGCTCCTGGCCATGTGGGACAAGGATGTCATGGCATGCGGAGCCTTTAATACTCTGTCATCTGGCAGTTTGGTCCTCTCCATCCCATCTGAGCAAAGAGCTCTAAACCAAGAGAGGACCAGTACTGAATTAGGGTGGAGTAAGGTAGGGTAGAGAAAGATCTGACTCAGGGTAGAGCATGCCTATGGCATACTATGGCAGATGCTGTTGTGCTAGAGGCTCCCGGGATGACATGAAGATGGTTAGCTTACTATTTTCTTTGTTGTGCCAGGCAGAAGTGCTTGGCAAAGGATACTGGTCATATTTTTAAGAGTAGTGATGATCAGCTTTTGCTTTATCTTGCTGAAGACCTTGGTGCAACTCTCCTCATCTACTCTCCATGGCCAGCTAAAGACATCAGGATGCAGAAGGCATGGGTACAGCTACACTCCTACATCCCTACCACCTCCTAAGGAGCATGCCCAAGTGACAGAGGCAAGAATGATGGCCTTACAGCTACACAGACACAGAATATACATATGCATATATATAATCATAGAATCGTAGAATGGTTTGGGTTGGAAGGGACCTTAAAGACCATCTAATTCCAACCCCCCTGCCATGGGCAGGGACACCTCCCACTGACCAGGTTGCTCAGACCCCCATCCAGCCTGGCCTTGAACACTTCCAGGGAGGGAACATCCACAACGTCTCTGGGCAACCTGTTCCAGTGTCTCACCATCCTCACAGGAAAGAATTTCTCTGTAATATTTAGCCTGAATCTTCCCTCTTCCAGTTTAAGGCCATTACCCCTTGTCCTGTCGCTACATGCCCTTCTAAAGAGTCCCTCCCCAGCTCCCCTGTAGGCCCCCTTCAGGTACTGGAAGGCTGCTGTCAGGTCCCCCTGGAGCCTTCTCTTCTCCAGGCTGAACAACCCCAACTCTCTCAGCCTGCCTTCATAGGGGAGGTGCTCCAGCCCTCTGATCATCTCCGTGGCCCTCCTCTGGACCCCCTCCAACAGCTCGATGTCCTTCTTGTGTTGGGGGCCCCAGAACTGGATGCAGTACTGCAGGTGGGTTCTCACAAGAGCAGAGCAGAGGGGCAGAATCACCTCCTTCACCCTGCTGGTCACGCTTCTCTTGATGCAGCCCAGGATGCAGTTGGCCTTCTGGGCTGCAAGCGCACATTGCTGGCTCATGTTGAGTTTTTCATCAGCTGACACCTCCAAATCCTTCTCCTCAGAGCTGCTCTCCAGCCATTCTCTGCCCAGCCTGTGTTTGTGCTTGGGATTGCCCTGACCCAGGTGCAGGACTTTACACTTGGCCTTGCTGAACTTCATGAGGTTGGCATGGGCCCACCTCTCCAGCCTGTCCAGGTCGCTCTGGATGGCATCCCTTCCCTCTAGCATGTCAGCGGCACCACACAGCTTGGTGTCTTCTGCAAACTTGCTGAGGGTTCACTTGATTCCACTGTCCATGCATATACATGCAGATCTACATAAATATATATGGTCTTATATATATATACACATATAGTTGTGCAGCGCTAACCAGCCTTGCTGCCAGCATCCTTCTCTCCATCAAGACCCAACTGTTTCTGCAATGAGCTCAAAGTCTTTAGCAAAACATTTCACTCCCCATATGGCCACTGCTGTATTTCAACAGCTCTGAAGCAGAAACCAGGCTCTGCTGAGGACAGCATTAGTAGCAAATGAAGGAGGCTGTGAGCCTGTGATGGAGATAGCAGCAAAATCCCAATCCAACAGCTCTGCTAGCTTTTAAAGAACATGACCATCTTTCCGCTCAGCCACAGACCAATTGTCTCCTAAACTAGTTAGCTTGCTTTTTGCCCATGTCCTGATTCTGTAAGACTGTTTCTTGCATAAAGCAGTATGTCCTATCTATTCAGCTTGCATTTATATTGCCTCGTTTGTGGTGTTTTTAAGGCTCCTCCCAGCAAGGACTGATGATATTGTTCAGATTTACCAGATCTCCTTGTAATGCTGAGCGCTCTTTGCTTGGTAACCTCACAGTCGTTAGCAGGAACAGACTTAGGTCCTTAATAGTTGCTTATATATACAACAAATATTTTTATAAGCCAACAGCAATGAGCCTCATTGTCCAGCCACAGGGTTCTTTACATTACGAGAAATGTCTCTCCAATAAAAAGCAATGTGCATATAGACTCATGCTAAAACTTAACTGTTACTATATGGTAGATTTGGATTTGTTGTCTGTTCCTCCACTGAAAAAGTAGCAGTCACAACTTTCCAGCTCCTTTTTTCTACCTCCTTAGCTACTTCTCAGCCCTTATCTGCACCATGTAAGACATCCAGGATGTCCATAAGGCAATCCTCCACTTCACTCATTCCTCCACAAAATCTGCCAGATGTTGGTATGAACATCCACGTAGGGCCACAGAATATATGCCACCACTATTAACCATTTGTATAGCAATGGTCCCCAAAGCTCACAGGCATGTGCCAAATCCCTCTAGGCCTGGATTTTGGTAGATTTTAGGGCATTGGATACTTAGAATTAAGGCCCATTCAAGAAATACAGGTTGTGACTTGTACACCAACAGATGTTGGTAGCTGAGCAAAAAAGTGACTAATGTCTTCTCTCTTGATCCATGCAGAAAACACTTTTTGCTCTGAAATTCATAACCAGATGTGTTACTGCTGCCCTCAAAATTAGTCAGCTAGAACTCTCGAAAGCTGGCCTTCTACACCGAGCAGCAAGCTTTGCATGATCATCAGAAGAGGTAAGAGATAAGTCATGCTTCAACAGACTGATTTCAACACCTACCGAGACTGGAGAATAACATGCAATTTCCCTAGCCCCTGATGAGCCCGGCTTCTTCCCCTGCCATATAATCTGCAATAAATAACCCATCAGTCCTTTCAGCAGGTGGCCTGGTACAGAGCCGTTCCATTTAACATATGCACTTTACTGTCCTCATTGTATTGTTCGACATTAGTCCACATTTAAACTATATTTTCCATAGAAAATCTCACTTAGAAAAAAAGATGCACCTCTCGCAGTCTACATTAGCCACCATCACCAGTGACTCATCCCTCTGCAGCAAACTGAAACAACTTATCCTGGATAATCCCATTATATCTCCATTATCTCTCAGTGGTCCCTTCTTGTTAACCACTTCACTGTTGCTCTCTGGGTTACAGAGGTTACTGAGTCAAAATAAGTCCAATTTTGGCTTTCAGAAGTTGAGAGGAACACCACCACACATCCACCAGTCCACTGTAAAAAGGGAGATGGTGGATCTCTTCTGAAGCATGGAAGGTACCACTTTATCTGTGTACCTCGCAATCCACACTTTGCAGCACTGAGGACAAAGCAGGTCCCCTGCCAGAAAACTCAAAGAATTTGCCTTTAAATGCATCCTATTTTTATACTAAAATTAAATATGACTGGAGAACCTCTGTGTCTACAAAAGACCAAGAGAAACTGGTGGCTTGCCAGCTCTGCCTGCCATAGACACCTTCATTGGATCACTCTTTTCACGCTGCATTAATGATGAAGAAGACTGCTCTGACCAGAACCACAGTGAGATGAAACTTTGGGCGCTCCTGTCCTTCAGGTGCGTGCTTGCACTTGCTGGTGGAAATAAGACTGGATGGCCTCAAGGTGAAGAACTGTATGTGCTGCAAGTGCTCACGCTTCCCTGCAATCATCTGGTGCCTCTTGAGACTTTCCAGGCCAAAGCAACAAGTGTGGGGAGGACTGGGGAGAGCAGCTCCTCTTGTTGTCAGAATGGACATAAACTGGAAACAGCCACCTGGTAGAGGAGTACTTCAGCGAAGCGTGACTTACCAAGCAGGGGAAGTGTTTCACTGAGACAAATCTGTTGTCTCTGAACTCTGCCCGAGAATGAAGGAGCCAGCACCAGTAGCAGCTGTTCACACCAGCATGTTTTCCACCTTTACCTTGGGTAACCTCTAGATTCTCATTGAATCTTGCTGGGGCTTTGAGAAGAGAGAGAACGTCAAGGCCAGGGCCAGTACATTGTGCTCTAAATGATTGATCAGAGACTTCCAGCTTGCTTAAAGTAGTAATTTGATGATAAAAATCCTAACAATATCCTGCTCCCTTCAACCTTAATATGTTATAATCTTATTTAACACAATGGAAAAAACAAAAAAAAATCTTGTAGTGAGCAGGCACCAGAGGGAATGTGGGCTAGAAAAGGATATTACAGTATCACTTCAGAGAGCACCATAAATAAATCTTCACCTAAGATAAGTAGGCAGATTGGGGCAGCGCTCCACACAAAATTGCACTGCTCTGTAAGACAGTGACTCATCAAACTCCCCACTTCTGATAATCAGTCCAACCAGGTTTTTATTAAGCAAGGAAGAGAAGCCAGAGAAGGAAACCATCTCTGAGCCTGGCTAGAAAATGTGGTCTTGCTGTCAAAGCATCAAGTTGGGACACTCGGGTACAGTTCCTGCCTCCCTTGCTCATTTTCTCTTCCAGCTTACCCTGCCTGAGTAGAGGCTTGGACAACACAATCTCCAAGGGTGCCTTCGAACTGCTGCAACTTGGTGACTGAGGGCACTTCATAGTGGATTTGGCTGCTTAAAAGCAGACATTAATTTAAACAGCTGATGCACCTCACTAAACTTAAAAATCAGGGTATTTACTAGGGGCCTGTAAGCGTGTGAGCTAATGTCTAGCCATGCCCCACAAAAGGCTCTAGCTGCAGAGTTCAGGTCCCCTGTGTTCAGAGCTCATTTTATTTCTCTTAAAGACCAAAAATTCAAGATATCAATCAAAGACCTTCCCCTGGCCCTAGGGTCTCCAGGGAAGATCCCTTGTTCCCCATATGGGTGTGCTGTCTGGCCAAGTATCCACCTCGGACCACTCTCTGGATTACAAATTGGCAAGGAATCCATATGAGCACTTTCCTTAGTGCCCATCACCAGAGTAACTTGACATTGCTCAGGTGTTTTACGCAAAGTAACACCCTCATAATGTCAAGGCTTGCTATGCTTTCTACCCAAGTTGCAGGATGTCCCATGTAGGAGATGACTGACATGTGCACAGACAACCAGAAAGATTTGCGAATCCCAAGACAACCTGTCTGTCCTCAATTTATTTCCACCTCGGGTATATTCCCTCCTGTATACCCTCCAAAAGATCTTCTCAGTTCCTTTAATAGGAAGCTATTGGTTGGCTTTTATTTAGTCTCCCTTCTCTTTCGGCTAACTATATCCACCATCTCCTTGTAGAACTTGAAGTGGCACCCTGCTCCTTGAACTACTTTACACTGCTTCTAAACTCAGGTTTGGTCAGGAGTGTAACAGGCAGAACCAAGCCTTTTATCCTCAACTTTTGCAGACACCTCCATTCAATTACCCTTTTTGTTTTTT
>VXAV01001496.1:207663-223448 GCA_013399715.1 Alectura lathami | reverse complement strand
AAAAGGCACCAGGCAACAGACCCTTCATTTGCAGCTTTTCTTCCTCTTCTTCCTCAGAGGGAGTATTGACCCAAAGGCAGGATGCAGCTGAGGAGGAACTGCACTATCAGAGGTGCTGCCGTGTGGATTAAGGGAAAGCTACAGCCACAACCACACGAGCTGCACTGTTTCTAAGCATTCACAGGCTTAATCCCAGAATCCTGGTTGAAGTCCAGCTGCGGTGAGCCAGTTTTGTATTACTTCTGCTTCCTTTAAAATTTCCCTCTAATACATCCTTCTGCACTTGCCACCTCAAGCCAATGTGTGGGGCGTTTTATTGCAATCAGACAATAGACCCAAGCTTCAGGTGTGTTAAGTACAAGAAGCACTGCAGAGGTCATGCAGTTATGCCACCCCATGCCACATGCCAGCTGAAGGTATGGCTTAGAAGATTGCAGGGTGCCCTAAGAAATAACTGAGTTTGGGAAAATAATATCCCCGTGATGAGCCTGAGTCATTATGGTAAAACTGGTGAATATAGGAACATGATGATGTTCCCCTCAGCCATCTTATCTGGACTCCTCCAAATGATTACCACTGATTTTTGTTTAAAAGTTCTTCTACACACCATTTTCTTCTTTTTTTTTTTTTTTTCTTCAAGACCACCTGTCTTCTCCCCTGCTCACTTGTACCTTCCATAAAAATGAGAAGGAAAATTCAACTAGACAGAAGTACATAATACAAAATTGCCACTCTGTGCCCTGGTCCAGGCTTTGCACCAGAAGAATAGAACAATTCATACCCAGGGAAGGAGAGCTGTGCACAGCAGCACATATCACTCGCTCTCAAATTAGGCAGTTGATTTCAAAGGAGCAGCATTTATATGTGCGGAATAGCTACTTAAGGTTGTTCACAGAAGCATTATGGCTGTCCCCAAGCTCCAGAGAGCTCAACTCATGATAAGTAAAGCACCTGGATTTCCAGGTGGGAAGGTACTAATCTAAACCTAATTTTAATACATTACAGCTCTCTACAGTGTTTGAAGAACTGTTTCTCTGTAAGACAGCATGTACAAAAATTAATGTCAGAGGACGGGATAGGAAAAATCTGTCAGTATATGTTTGCCCTCTACACTTTCAGCCCCCCAAGCTTTACTTAATCCAAGACTCCCACAAATAGAGTAGTTGTCTTTTCCATCCTACAGGGTCACTTTGAGTCTTGCATGACAGTCAGATAGATGATGATTTCCAGTCAAATTATCCCATTAAATTTCCATAGTTAGAGGCCTACTTCCTCAGGCCCTTCCTCAGCAGGAAGACGGCAGACCCAAGTGGAGAACCCACATAAGTCCCTTTAAGCACAAACTTCTGTTTCTGAGTCTAGCAGTATCCTCCCTATCTACATACTCTTCATGCAAGAATGAACTAGAAAGTGATACAGAGCAAGAGTTCAGACCTAATGCAGCATCCCCATGTAGAGATTTCACTGCTGTCAGTGAGACAACCTTAAACACATGGAAAAACCAAGATCAGATGCTTGTGATATGTATTCAGTGCAACCATGCTGCGGGAGCAGGAAGTTGTGCATCCTTGGCAGTGGACTTGTGGTAGCTGGGCACTGAATGCAGGTGATTAAATTCCTGGTAAAATACCTCTCCATTCCTGGTACAATACATTCCTGAATGGGATAAAGGTTTTATGTTGTGAATTCCATGCCTTCTTGTTTCTGATTTACCAAAAATAAGTTGGTAAAACAACTTTTGCACCACATGGTCAGAAGATCCTACAGGAGAAGTATGAATGAAAGTGCCAGGAACTGCTGGGGATAATTCTGCTTTCCTGAAGTCTTTGTAATATGGGACTAAGCATTCACAACTTTATCCCATGGGCACATCATGAAATTATGTCTCTGCATACAGCGGGGCAGTTGGCACGTAGATGTGAGCAGGTATTTTGAACATGCTGTTACCACATCACCTCCAGAGCCACAAACTTCTGTGTTTTTCCTTGACAGCCCTCCTGCATTTCCAGGCTGATGATATCCATTAAACCCTCCTCTCTTAGTCTTTCCTTGTCAGAGCTCTAAGGAAACAATTCGCGCTTTTGTTGTCTGGACTGGCAGGAGGAAAGAGTAGAAAGGCAGTAAGGAAAGACCAATATTAGCTGAAAGCATGGTGTTCTGACAGTGAGGGTAGGTGCACATGGTGCATGTGTGTGTGACTGCCCCTATCCCTCCTCCTCAGCACAGCATATGTCCCCCCCCAGAGCCCAAGCACTTCCAGGCAGACACCACCAGCCAGATTCCTCCTGGCATCCCTCCACTGTCTCCACAGTGCTCCAGGACAGGCTATGCACATGCATTTGCTTCCAGGATTATTCCCCAAAGCAGCTTTATTCCCAACTAGAAAACAAATAGCAGTGCAGGGCGATGTGGTTTAACACCTTCCCTGTCTTTCAGATTTTACTTAACATCCTGCAGTATAGACCTGTTCTTCAGATCTGCTCAAAGGCCAGGGGTATGATGAAAGTCACCACCCAAGGTGTTTCTAGGTTGCTCTGAGATGGGTATAAATTACGGCTTCCTGGCTGGTCCCTCAGAAAACCCCTGACAGCACAGCAGCCTTGACTGAAAGGTGCAGTTTCAAAATGTCCCATCTCCTGGTGCCCTATCATCTGTGGATCACTGACATGGCCATTAAGGACTATGAAGTCATTGCATGCCTAAGGAAGGGTCTGAGCCACATGTCCACACACATGCATTAAATCTGTAGATGAAAACCATATTGATTTGATTAAGGTTGAACAGCAGTGATTGGTTTTGACCCAGACCTTCCTTTTTTATAATGGTCTCCAATTAAACAGAACGTCTCCAAAGGGGATTTAATATAAGGAGAGTCCAACACCTTTTAAAAACATATTGCAGCGACATTAGACAGTCCTTACCATTACTAAAGTTCAGAACTAACAGATTTATTCATTGGAAAGAAAATAACGTTTGATTCATTCATTTTAGAAATTACTCATGATTAAGGATAACTGTTTCTGGATCACTGTTGTGATCGATTTGCATAACAGCTCTGAAGTGAGACTCCTTCCCTACAGAGCACCCCAGAAAGACCTGACCTGCCCACAGCACACATGGATGCTAACGCTGAACATGATGCAAGGAACGGGAACAAGCAGGCAGGAGGAGAGATGGCAGCCTTGATTAAGAGAAAGTCAAACTTCTGCTTTACATCCAAGGCTGGGATCCAGGAAAGCCAGAGCCAGTTGTTGGCATCGAATTTCTTCGTGGATATTTCCTGTGCCTCAACTCGCCAGTGATAACAGAACGATGCAGCATGACACAGCCTTCCTGAGCAAAGGGAAGAGGCAATCCTTATGACACATTTAATCAGTGTCCACAGTGCTTATTTAGCAACACACCAGAGAGTTCTTTGCACAAGGAGCCCTTCCTTGGCCTATTTGCTACCTTTTCAGGTAACAGCAGAGCAGCAGTGCTGCAGGGAGTAGAGGTGAAGCAGGAGGAGAGCAGATGACCTCTGAGCAGCAGCTGGAGATGCCCAGCTAATACTGGGGCAGCAAACAGGGGAAAACAGATCTATTAGGCACCTCAGGTGTCCACATCTTAATATGCACATCAAGTGGCTTCAGAAAAGAGGAAAAAAATAGACAGCTCATGCACAGTCCCCCAGCAACCCATCCTCATTGCTGTCTTGCTCACGGCAGCAGCGTTCCCCATCAGCAAGCAGCTCACAGCTGCCCTCAGAATCATAGAATCATGGAATCATGAATCATGGAATCATAGAATGGCTTGGGTTGGAAGGGACCTCCGAGATCAGTTAGTTCCAACCCCCTGCTGTGGGTATACCTTGGTGTCCATCCCATGGCAGCATGTGTGTGCACAGTGACACAGTGACAGTCCCAGCCTGTGCCAGGAAGTGTCAGCACACACAGAAGCATCAAGTCACCAACCATTTCTCAATGCACTCTTCAGCTTTGGATGGATTTCACTTTGCACCTCCTCAGGAAAATTGATCTGGCACTTTGCTGCCTGAGAGCTGGGTTAAACGAACTGCCCACATTCCATTCCTGGGGTCCAAACGAGCTCAGAAACTGAGCCTGAATCAGGACTGCTGAGTTTCTCCCAACAACAGCCATACACAGGCAAAATAAAACCCACTCCTGCCCAAGTCATTTCAGATTGGTCCAAGACACCACACCCTGGGTCCAGGCAACATCTAGAGAGCCCGAACTACAGCCCAAAGCTTCCTTCACATCTGAGACATCTGTAGTTTGGAAGGAGGTGATCGCTGCTGTGATGGCTGCTGTGCACAAGGGACTTTGCATACAGCAACTCTTGTGAACAGGGTGACATTTGCACCAAGTGACATCCCTTTCCATTCCCAGGTCTACATCAGTTCACTCCTTGAGTATTCACAGTCTGTGAAATTTTCTTTCATTTAACGATACTAGGTCCTTACCTAAAATACATATATAGATATATATACTTATATATATATAAGCATGCATCACAACAATATGCAGCTCCAAGAAATACTGTCCCCACCAAGGTCCACAAACTGAAAACTGCTGTCATGCAGCCTCTGAACACCGCTCCCCTTTGAAACCAACTGCCTTTAACTTTCTTTGTTCTTCTCTGAACATGAAAAGGATTAAAAGACAAAAAGCAGAACAGTGGAGTGGCAGACGAGCTCTTCCCTGTAAGTATTAACCGTGTTAAATACGTCAGTCCTAACTTACTCATCTTCTTTCCATATGGATTAAGCCCCGTTGCTTTTCCTTCTCACCGTACACAAGAACCACATGCTGCTCATCACTCTCATTTTTTCTTCCTATTTGTGCTGTCATTCCCCTTCTCAACAAAAGGGCGATCAGGACTGAATACAGCAGGTGGTAAAGATGAAACACTAGTTCATCAGATTATTATTAGCCACATCATTATTATTAGCTACAGTTTCCTCCATCCATTTCTTAACTCAGCTGAGTGGTCCTTCCACTGCTGCAAGCCCCCATTGCTTACTGAGCAAATCCCTTTCTTTCAGCTGTTCACAATGATGCCCTGAGGTCTGGAAGGTAAAAATGAACACAGAAATCATCATCATGAAGCAGGCATTTAAATCAGTCCTTCTGAGAGACATTGCCTTGTGCTTGGCTATATTGAAACTCATGCTGGCAGTTTTTCAGGTTTATTAGGCCTTTATGGAGTTGCCTTTATTCCTCAGTAGTCTTCACTAAGCTGATTCAGGATGGACCTTGCTATTAACCTCTTCCCATGCTGAGAATTGAACTCTTAGCCCTTCTCTTTCCATCTCTTCTCTCAACCACCGCTCAAGCCATGCTTCTGCCTTCCTTCTCCCTCTGCAGTCAACAAATTCCAACAATGGCTTCGTGTAAGGAGCTTTTTCAAAAACATCTTGAAATTCTAAATTAAATACATTTACCAGTCCTCCTTCATCTGCTGTGCTGTTACTCTTACTAAAGAAATTGAGGGGTTATTAACGTTAGAGGCATTATTTACATTCAAGTTGGGCAGTGTTCAAAGACATCAGCAAAGATTAGGTGACTACCTGCGAAGCTCTGTCTACACCAAGGGAAAGTCCTCACCCCTGTCTATTCCCAGTCTTAGTCAATACAGAAAAGACAGCAAAAGTAACAATTATTTCCACTACTCTAGCAAATGTAAACAAAAGCATACAGAATTTTACCCTTAAAATCCACAGAGTTCTTTTATCTTCTACTTATTCTGATGTTTTATTGCCTGTTTTAAATTAATTTCTCAGTTATCCTTTCAGCAACTAAAATAAGACTGAGAAGTCAGTAATTCTTTGGATCACTCATAGTTCCTATTAAATAGATGGATATACTGGCCTCTCTCCAGTCCTCCCTAGTCAAATTATTCATCATAAATAGTATTTATTATGAATAAAGCCCTATTTTGGTTAGCAGAATGTTTGGGAACCATCCTGATTTTCTTTAAATGTATTGATTATTTATAAGGACTTGGCAAATAGACCTTAAGTTATTTGCAACCAATTTTCTTTGATTCTTCATTTTCAATAGTCAGTTCTTGGTTGGTACCCCAAGTCCATGATCTTCTATAACTGCTCTACTAGAGAAATCACACACTACACTGGAAAATCATTGATCAATGATAAATCTGTCAGTGATAAAACACTGAACATCCCTGTACTTGGGAGACTGGAAGACGCTTTCACAAATATTTTGGGACTCTCAGTATACTTGCAAAGAGAGTGAACTGAACAAAATTAAATGAGCTCAAGCATTCAGTCACAAAACACAGAAACTGCATTTTAGTTGCATCATTCTGCCGTTTCTCCATGTGATAAATAGCACGGCTATGCACCTCCAATGTAAAGCTCATTCAAGACATCCGGATTTTCACCCCGACCCTGACCAAGGCCCCTCTTCTGGGAGCTGGTCCATAGGAACAAGACCTTGTGCCCAGCCAGCTTCAGCAGGGAGCAATAGAGATAAGGCTGTGATGTGCTCTTTACAGAAGTGGAGCCCTACAGTCTCCGTTTGTTCCACTGCCATCTGACTTTGACTTCTTCTCAGCCTCTGTGTTGCCCTTTCCTCACTAATCCTTCTGTGGACAAAACAAAAAAGAGCAAAGAAGGAAAAAACTCTCTGAAATGGGATCCTGGATTATCTGCAACCCCAGTGACAGGGTAGTCTTTTAGATGCTTTGATGTGATGTATTTACAAGGGAAGCATCACGTCAGAAATATTCTGGCTTACAGGCACAGAACTTTGCTTGTAGGAATAGTTCAATGGTACTCAGAAATCAAAACCCAGGGGAGAAATGGGATTCCCTCCCACATCTCACCCTGCCACACAAACCCTTTCCAATACAATATGAACACAGCTTTGGAGTGAAGTTTGATGCAAACAAGTAATTGAACTCCTCTGCAGCCAGTTTATTGTCCATGATTGCCTCCCTTTCACCTTGACTGTCCAGTATTTAGAGTCACTGCAGCTAGCCTGTAGCTAGGAAGAAGGAGATGAATCAACTGTTTATTAACTCGAGCAGGAAGTGAATCTGGAATGGAATGATGCATCACTTGGAAGTCCACAAAGCTTTATGAGAAGCCCAATCACCTCTGCGTGAATGAAGCCAGTAGGAAGGGTTCACACCTTTATGGAAAGGGAATTTGTGGCTTCTGGCAACCCTGCTGCTAAGCTACAAGCCAGCAGTAGGAATGCTGTATTTCACATTCATTTTAATATGTGAATTCACCAATAAATTGGGGAGCATATTACCATCATCGATTTGTTGTCATAGTAAATTTTATGTGTGCAAGATGGAAAAAAAAATAAAAAGTCAGCTGGGGAATTCATCTTCGGAAAAGTGATGTTGTGCAGCCTCCCTCAGTACTTACAGCAGAGCACAAAAGCTGAAGGGAGATGGGGAGAAAAGAGATATAGGAGAAGGGGAAATGCTTGGGCTTGTTTCCATGCCATGTTTCCACTGCCCTACTCAAACCAAAAATCTCTCAGGGTATGATTTGCTACCACTTTACGTATCCTTGTTTTCCCCTGACTACCAGCAGTAAAATCTTTGAGGTCTGCAGTTACCCAGTTTGATGGAAGCTCTGCAATCTATGTTTTAATAGCCAATATTCAATCAGCATGTGTTAGGAGATTTTTTTTCACCTGGATCTTTTACATCTATCTGGTTGACTTACTTTGCAAGTAGATACTCCAGCTTTCAGAAGACAAGCAGAACCCTGATCACTACCAGGGCTGGAGACTACTAAGAAGACCCCAGCTGGCTTGGGCTGTATCCTTTGCATCTATTTACCTCTCTGCCAAAAATCATGGCCAAAATCTTCGGTGCTAGTGCCTTGCACACCAGCTAGAGACTAAAATTTAGCAGGCAGAAGTGGTCTGAGCACAAAGGATGAAAATCTAGTGCTGCACAGAAGCCAAGGCCTTCTGTCACCATCAGACTTGGATAGAGGAAGAACACAGACACCCCTCAATGGTTTCTTTTCTTTGACAGCCATCAGCTTTTACACCCCTACCACATTTTCAGTGCCGGTGAGTGTAAGTGGCCAGTGGATGGACTTAAAGCACCAACTGCATTTGGCTTTTTTGTCACAGCTTAATGATGTATGTGTAAGCTTGTGAGGCTGTGCATGATGGAGGAGGTTGCACCTCCAAGAGGTAAAAACAACCTGTGTTTCCAAGCACATGTGAAGAAGTGAGCACAGAGATGTGAGAGAGCGAACTCCCATTACTGCTGCATTCACTTTACGGAGGGAAAAAAGAGCTCCCTAGGACCAAGCTCTGAAAACCCTACTGAGAATTTATTTTTCATCAGGAAACCTTTAAATGGGAAATCTGTGTAGGAGTGTATGGAGCCAACTAGCCCCATCTTTCTCTCTGCTTTTCTGTAAGTTTAAATCAGATTAGGGTTATAATAAGAGTGACGTGCCATTATCACTCAGGTTACAGCTCATGCAAGATGGCAGGTTGTTATAAGAGTGAAATAAAACACCTAGACCTTCACTGGAGGATTTCCAACATTTTACAAATATCAGGCAGTCAGACCTTTTGACACTGGTGAGACAGACAGTGATCTGCTCTGGAGACGGAGGAGAGCACTTACAACAGATCAGAATCAGGAGTCAGAGGAGGACACAGCTGAGCTAACTTTTTAGCCTGGTCCTCCAACACCCAGTGCGCACAGTCTCTCCTCTTTGAGACTGAGATGGTGGGAGATTTCTCTTTTTTTTTTTTTTTTTTTTTTTTNATCAAGCAGAGCTGGTGAGCCTTCCCTTCCTCCAGATATAGAGAAACATGACTGGCAATTTTATAAAGAAGAGAAAGCATCAATGAAGAAAAAGAGATGTTGGGCAGTTACAATGCCACTGCTATGCCAAAGAGACCCCTGCATGACATGGAATGGGAGACATTTGGGATCTAGGATATTTAGGAATTTAGATATTTAAGCATTTAGGATTAGATGAAGCAAGGCCATGGTGATCAAACTGCCCATGGTCCAGCACAGAGTCCAGTCAGCCCACTCCATCCTGCCTGCCCTCCAGGGAGGTCTTGGCTGTGCATTTTCAGAGTAAACAGATCAGACATCCTGCCATATTCAGGATGACACCAAGTGAGACAGAGAGCAGCAGCCCTTGGAACAATGCTGCAGGGAGAGCAGACTGGCCATCAGCGAGCTCCCAAACATCCTCTTCTGCAAAGGCATCTACCACCTGGCAGTGACATCATTGGCTTAGGGGATTAAGGTCAACAATTTGCAGCCTGACAGAGGATTGAGATGTTAGCCTGTGGATTTTTCATGGCCTATCTTCACCTCTATCAGCAACGCTTCACTGGTCTGGCCTGTATTAACCTCTTGATCTAGAGGGGATTTTTGACTTTACTATTACCCTCTCTCATCAAAACCCATTTCCTATGATTCCCCTACGCTATGCAGTGCCAATAGTTCAGATCTTTCAGATGTCACGTGACATCAGTGGGCTTAGGGACAGTATTTAACCCCTGCTGGGTCACCTGCAACATTGCACAGCATTTTGGTGGCACATAAGGTGAGTCAGACACGTTGTGCTGCTATTTTGGGTACACTGCAAAGCTCCCAGACAGCTCACTTGGGATGGAGGTTCAGAGTTTGCAGCTTCACCCCTCGGATAAGGACATTACCACTACCCAAACTGCTGGTGCTGCCAGGTTCCCCATTGCAGGGAAATACCTGTGTCACAGCCAGTTTGTGGGAGCAAAGCAGAGTGAAATGTTGCTTCACAGAGGCATTACCTCAACACCAGCCCACGCATCCTTGTCCCATAATTTGGGCTAGCTTCACGTTTCCAAGTGGAGCTCCAGAAACTGAGATATCCTCTACTAGAGATTTGTCTAACAAAGATGTTTGTGCAGTCATATAGCCATGGTTAGAAGGATGTATTTCCTTCTCTATGGCAGGCAACATCTATCCTTGTAAGGGCTGCTAGGTGTGAAATCTGTTCTCCTTCCCACTCTGCAATAGCCAAGATCTTTGTTTTGGTGAAGTCCACTTCTAACCCAAGAAAGGAGAGGCCAAACTGTGGCTCCCGAGTAGCACACAGGCTGAATATCTCAAGATGCCTCTCGCATTCCAGAAACAAATCCAAGTGAGAAACAGCTTTCAGTAAACTGAACTCTTAGTTTCACAAAGAATCACAGACTCACAGAAATGGGTGATCTTGTACAGGACCTCTGGGTCAATCTGGTCCAACCCTTGCTCAAGCACAGACACCCAGAGTAGGGTACACAGGACCATGTTCAGGCAGCTTTGAAGATCTCCAAGGAGGAGACCCCACAGCCTCTGGGCAATCTGTGACAGTGCTCCATCACCTGCACAGCACAGAAGGGCTGCCTGCTGTTTGGAGGGAAACTCCTGTGTACCGGTTTGTGCCCATTGCCTCTTGTCCTGGCTCTAGGCAATACTGACAAGAGCCTGGCTCTTTGCAGCCTCCCTTCAGCTACATATATACCTTAATATGATCCCCCTGAGCCTTCTCTTCTGCAGGCTAAAATGTTCCAGCCCTTCCTCATAAGAGAGATGCTCCAGTACCTTATCATTTTAGTGGGTTTCGCTAGACTCTCTCTTGCATGTCCATGCTTCTCTTGTACTGGGGAGCCCAGAAATGGACACTGACCTCCTAAGACCAGCCCCACCAGATCACCCAGAGCCAAACGAGTAATCAACCCTTGAGAAACAAACATCATTCCAACTGTAAGTTATTCCTGAATCTTCCCATCCCTCATCTTCCCATGGCTGACAAGTCTTTGCAGAACAATTTGGCATATGAATCAGAGGATCAGGAAAATTTGTCACCCCTATACTTCAGCTGAAGAACAGTGGAAGCTTCTGAGGCAGGTGCAGGCATACTTGTGATTTGCGTTCACAGGTTGGTTAGAATCACTTCCATTTTGCTGTCTGAGACCTTGGCTTTGTTGTGGGTACTGACTGTTGCACAGATGCTTCTTTTAAATAAAAGAGCATGCAAGGCATTGGCAAGGCAATAATTCTGTCATCTGACATTTAAATCACAATCAGTCTTTCCATCTCTTTTCTCATTAACAGGAAAGAAAATTCTTCTGGTTCTCCAGGTATCTAACCTAGGTGGGAGAAGGAAAAATCGTGACTGTCCCTCCTTTTATGAATAACAGCTAACATTTTCCCCTACAGTCCTGGCAAACTTCCATCTACCCAAGGAGACAGAGATATGACTCTAATATTGAACCTACCCATGCCACTTCTGGAGCCACATGCAAGGCAGAACATATGGACTGGATTTTGTTTTCACACTTGCACACATGAGGATTAACCTCACCAAGGTCACAGAGAGCCTTAGCTCCAGCAATAGGCTGCACACAGTGTTATTTGGTGCAGTATCTAAATCTAAATTACAGCCCAGGGGGAGCCTCGATCTCCTGCTGGAGGGGTAATCACTTCTCAAGGCTGTTTTAGCATAAGGAAGGGTGAGGCATCTCCAAGCTTCAGTCACAAGCCAGTCTGTTCATTTTTGCACTAGATTTGGCTGAAGTTTTATATGGATGAGGCTATACCTGTTTCAGAGTCCTTTCATTTTGTCATGTCAGGGGAATGCAAAAGAATTCAGACCAGGCACTGTGTAATGAAATCCTGCAGTCACAGGACAAAATTCTGTATAGCTGCTGTGACTTTTGCTTTCACTTTTATCTATCCAGAGGGTTGGTAAAATGCTACCGAAACAGATTCCATCTGTGACTTACGTCCCCTTCTGTGGAAAATGATGGTGCAAGGTGAGAACCAGGTTAGAGTGCACTGACTTAGAAAGAATTCTCCCTCAATCGCACAAAAGGTGGGAAGCTGTTCTCAAAGCTTGCACTAATCAGCACTCCTCAGATTTATTAGGGTCACGAAAGGGTCTCTAATTTTTGCGCACCTCCCATTTCACTTTCCTGGAATCACAAAGCCTCCAAGAACATTACCAATCACTCATCTCAGATCTGTTTCCCCATAATTCATACCTTGTTCTGTGCTTTCCTGTAACTCCTGGTAGTTCAAGGTTGAATTCTGTAACAACTGTTTTCTATTTTAAATACTTCTGGCACCTTCGTGTGGGTTTCAGGTCAGTTACATCTGAATGAAAACGTTACAAGTGACATGTTACAAGTGAGGATCTCTGGAAAAAAACAAATAAATAAATAAAAGAGAGAGAGAGAGAGAAAGCTTTTTCAAGGACTAGCAATGTGGGGGTATGCTAATGAACTGATCTGCCACCAAGAGACCTATCCGAATTCTTGTTAAATTCATGTAAAAACATTGTATGAGTGCAAAAATATCTTCTGAGCAACCATCTGTCTGTAGCAAGGAAAAAAAAAAAAAAAAAAAGCAGTGCCTTATGAATTCCCAAAAGCTTCATTCATACCAATATCCTGCACTTCTGATCTTTATTCAGACATCTGATACTCCTGGTTTTGCCATAGTGCCCAAAACAGGCAGACTTTTAAATAAGATTTTCAGTATTTCTTTTCTCATTAAATATATATATACATATACATATATATATATATTATATATATATTTATATATATATAAATCTCAGGAAGAAAAAGCATACTGACCACGAAAATACCATGAAGCTGTGTCAGGGGAGGGTCAGGCTGGGGGTTAGGAAAAGGTTCTGCACGAGAGGGTGGTGGGCATGGAACAGGCTCCCCAGGGCAATGGCACGGCTCCAGGCTGCCAGAGCTCCAGGAGCATTTGGACACCGCTCTCACACACAGGGTTTGGGTTTGGGTGGCCCTGTGTGGAGCCAGGAGCTGGACTCACTGATCCTTCTGGGTTCCTTCCAACTCAGGACAGTCTATGATTCTATGATTCTATAATTTTATGACACTGTTTTGCAGAACAAACCAAATTCTCCTGCCTACATAGCACACGCCAAACAAAGATTGCCAATCACAGTCTGCATGAAGATCTCCTTCCATGGAAGCATTTTTGCATATTTCCCTATATTTACCCTTTTCACAGGGTCTCTGAGGCGCAGGGGTAAAACCTTTGTTCATCTCCAGAAGATCCCCAGAACTCATCTTCTAGCAGTGGGCTCCTGGCTGCCAAGGATATTTTTGCCAAGTCTAAGAACAACAACACAGTGCTAAAGGAATTTCTCTAAGTCATTTTAAGTGGTGTTTATCGTGCAGATACCCAGGGCAATTGACTCCAACTAACCAGCATAAGATTTTTCCCTTAGGATCTCCAAATATAATCCTTACAGGGGTGAACAAACCAGGTGCCTTGTTTTTAAGGAAGCTGAAAAAATGGCCTAGGAGAGCAAAACACCGTAGAGTTTGAGTATTTATTTAGTCAGGAGTAAAATTCAGGAGTAAAACCCATGAGATCCTATGACAAATTTCCACTATCTGCTCTTAAATCAATACATGTCATCTTTCTATTACTAAGGATATGAGCCATAGTTATAGAATAACAGCAATTAAAAAAATGGCAATTCAGTTACTCCAGGTGCTTTTTTTCACATGCTGACCATAGCCTAAGATACTTTACTTGCTTGTGGAAGGAAACTCAGAGCAAACAGCCCCTTTCTCAGCATAAACTCCATTCTGCATTGGGTCAGAGCTAGTCCTGGGTTTGCACAAGCCAGCATGTAGGGAAAGCAAGCATCGGGAGATTTTCTTCAGAGCAGACTTTGCTCTCCATCAGAAAAAGATTGAATTCAGCCTCAAGCCTTCTCTCACAGCTCAGTTAGACCTTCACAGCCTGGAGTAGCGAAAACGTTCCATGTGCCTGTGAGTATAGCTGTGACAACATCCTTAAAATCTTTTCAGCAACTGTTCTTGAAAGAAAAGACCATGTCAGGCCTCAGAATACCTGGGAGGATCAGACATGGGCCTAATCTCTCTTTTGTATCAGCAGCCAGAGGGCTAAGAGTCATTGAATCATCTGAATTAGAAAGGACCTTTAAAGGCCATCTAGTCCAACTCCTCTGCAGTGAGCAGGGACATCTACAGCTGGATCAGGTTGCCCAGAGCCCTGGCCAGCCTGACCTTGAACATCTCCAGGGATTGGGCATCCACTACATCTCTGGGCAACCTGTGCCAGTGCTTCACCACCCTTACTGTAAAAAACTTTTTCCTTATATCCAGCCTGAATCTCTCCTCTCTCAGTTTGAAACCATTTCCCCATGTCCTATCACAACAGACCCTGGTAAAGAGTCTGTCCCCTTCTTTCTTGTAGCCCCCCTTTAGATATTGAAAGGCCGCTCTCAGGTCTCCCCGGAGCCTTCTCTTCTCCAGACTGAACAGCCCCAACTCTCTCAGCCTGCCCTCACAGGGGAGGTGTTCCATCCCTTGGATCACTGATAGAGGATCATAAGATAGAGAAAGAGTCATCATACAGGTGAGCTAACATAGGTTTGAAAAAGCTGATATGGACAAGCCCAGCGGTGTGGGCTTCTCTGCTCAGAAGCCAAACTGGAACTTCTCAGAAGTGAACACAGAACTGAAAGCTGGGACAAGATGTGGGTTGGAAAGAAAGTTGTGGGAAGATTGACACAGAGCAGGCTTGCTAGTTCTGCACACCCAGATGATGGTGGCTTACTGTCATGCAGCACTGCCAGAGAAAAAGGAGCAAGAAACAGGACGACAAAGTCACTTAAATGGAGTAAATGCCATTGATATGCAATGAAATGGTTGGCAGCCACCAAACATGAGAGGTGTTCCCATGTGGTCATTGGGCTTGGCTGCAGCTTACAGTATTACATCATCTCGTCTTGCTAATAGAGATTTTGCTGATGCATATTTGATAGCTTCATTGTGTAATACGTAACAATATGCTGAGCAAATAATTCAGTGGCTGATAAACCCAGCTAAGAGGGACCTCGGAGTGAATTGTTTTGAATATTTGGTAATTTGCCACTGCCAATTTCATCCAGCAGAAAATGAATTATTGAGCTAGAAGAGGAAACTGAGGCAACAAATTTAAGCCACTTGCTCAGAATGAACCAATAAAACAAAAGAGAGAAAGAGAAAGCTGCCTCTACCACAAATCTGCCCACTAAATCAGACTGTCAGGTCAGGTTTAAAAGACAGATTTGCGCTTATTTGAAATGGCTTTTTTTTTCCATTTTCTCAAAAGGGCATCTCCATCCATGGGGCAGAAAAAGACCCCCAGGGAGGTTTGTCTGTCTCTCTCAATGTTTCTAGAGAGAAAGATAAAGCCAGGACAACACCAGTGTGGATACAACACCATAAATACAAGTCCACCCTCCTCCGCTCTGGATAACTGTCAACAGAGAGTACTCAACAGTATTCAATTTAGTCTGAAAGAACAACAACTGAGCAGTAAAAAGGATTATGTGCATTATATTTGGAGAGTTGTTGCAAAGTTATGTGAGTTTGGAGGTAGTCTTAGAGGAGAACCACAGTGCACCACAGATGGGAAACACTGACAGCATGGGGTGGAAGGCAGATTGTGACTGACTGCTACTCCTAAATGAAAGAGCAAACAGCAAGTGTTGTTTCAATTTTAAAGATCTCATAAGTTTCACCTAATGTTTTAGCAGCACCTGGGCTAGAAAAAAAATATATTTTATTTGTCTTCACCAGGATTCACTATTTCTTTTCCTTTTCCCACCAAATATCATTTTGCTGATACTAAAAATGGTCACATATGATTACGATAAAGTAGTGAAGTAGTGGCACTTCTGAATAGTCAAATCAAGCAGGAAAAAAGCAGGAAAAAAAAAAAAAAAAAAA
>VXAV01001496.1:191548-202094 GCA_013399715.1 Alectura lathami | reverse complement strand
AAAAAAAGTTGACTTGAAAATCAAGCAAACTCAGTCTAGAAATCATTGAGGGGGAATAAACACGTATTCCCAAGATATCTTTTGTAGAAGCACTTTACGACAGATAAACACGCTTTGAAATGAGGCATTTTTCCAACTCAGTCTTTTTTGTGTTGATGTTAGGTTTTTAACAGGAATAAGGAGCTTCTTACAGCTTTTTTCCATCAGTTAGATAAGAATCAGCTTTTGCTAAGTGCCCTCATCTTTACCTCACCAGGGACATTTCTGAAGTCCTTATTGCTTGAAAGCCAACTAAGAGTAAATGACTCCGTATCATAACCCAGTCACAGCCCGTCAGAGAGAAGAACTGTCAGCCTCGTTCAGGTTGGCTGAGTCACAACATCATTGTTTTCGTCTTTGTGATGAATGTCAGGAATAAAAGAAAAAGCACTACAGTTACATTATTCCTGCTCACAGGATATTGGAAAATGCATTAGGTGACTTTTAATTGGCTGAAGCACAATGCTAGGCTCCCCGAAGTTTGTCGTAACAAAGTTCCTGCACCGACAGCCCAAGGCTTGTTTTGGGGGAACACTCACCAGATGCTTTTCCCAGTGTCCAGGATCCCTGTGACCACATTCACCGCTTTTAAGGCATTCTATGGTTTCCTTCAGCTCCTCTTGCAGTTGCCTGTCTCATAAGCAGCTAAAAAAAGCTAACTTCCTTGAGCAGCTGGAATGCTGTGACAGACATTAAGATTGCTCTCTGGGGCTGCCTGGCAGTAACAACTCTTCCAGAGCATGGGGAGCAGTCACGGCTAACTACAACACTAAACTGAAGCAGAGGTGCAAGGACAGACCTGTCCCCATCTCTTGGGCTGAACAAGACATTTGCTTTTCTCTCTTCCTCTCTGCCTCCTTAGATTTGACTTTAGGTGCACTTCTGAGGTTCCCACTGCATTTGTAAGCACAGACGAAGAAGTCCACTCACCTTAGGAAGAGAACTGGTTGTACTGGGATTGTGCTCAACTTTAGCACTGAAGAGAGGGTTGCTGCTTCTCCTGGGAGATACACCAAGTACCCACAGGCCAGCTGGATTCCCTTGCAGCAATTAGGACAAATACTGAATATACAGTAATTTTCCAGTGTTTTTAATTAAAAGTGTCCATTCATCCTTTGGCCCCTTGCTTGGGAATACACCACTTTTGGCATACATAATTTCTTAGAAACACAATGAAATTTTGGGCTGATAAGCATCATCATTAGAGTCAGTGACATATCTCCATTCATGAAGGACCTGAATCCTGGCCTTCCACCACCAGGCTTCCAACAACATTATTTCCTTCCTTCTTCCTTGGACCTGGTCTTCTCTACGTACCCAACTGAGACACTACTAGAGAAATAACAAGTCGCAAATACGCCTCCCCCAAGGACTGGCTTTCCCATCTCTTGAATGCTTGCTCTGGAACAATGACAAGCACAAGAAAGGGCCATCCCAACAAAAGAGAATGATTTGGAAACCCAGAAAATCCTCTCAAACCAATGCCGCCATCACAATTGTGCCACTGAACCCAAGCAGCCACATTCTGCCACGACACTGTTACCACACTGCTGTTGTCTTTCTGAGTCTAGCAACAAAAAACAAGTAGGGGATTATTTGATTGCCTGGAAGTCTGCAGAACATGAGATTACCATTTTTTACAGATGTGGGCTTGGACCTGTGATGCACTGGAACCGAATGTCCATGCCCCCCTGCATAATCCTCCCAGCTAAGGTGTGCCGGGAGGTTCACTGCCTTATGCATCCTTCACAAGGAGTACTTAGCCCTCACGCTGAATTTGAGGCTGCTCTGAAAGTGAAAGAGCACAAAGAGCACAAGTTACTATGTTAGTAACAAGGACATTCAACCCACACCAATTTATCCACCGTTCTACTAACTACAGATTCTTTCCTTTTCCATTTGTCCCCCAGGATGACTTTTGTGCAGTTTTATTCCCACAAGTGAGCACTAAGGCTAACTGATTATGAGCTATCTTTGTGAGTATGCTGTAGGATGAGCTGGAGATACTATTCATTAAATGCCGTTTATTGCCAGATTGTGGTATGTAAGACAGTAGGCCTTGCCCTGATACAGGAGAGTTACCACCCCACTCTCACAGAGAAGACCACCATTACCACATAGCATGTGATTGGGCATTTCTGATTCTACCTGATACCAAACAGCTCCACTATTACAAACCAGCTTCATCACAGCTCAAAGCACTTTGCAGGAGAAGCAGTAACACAGTACAGCAGTAACTTGAGGTAATAATTTAGGTTGCTTCTCCTTACTAAGTGTCTGGATTTTTACAGGCTGTCTACCTTAATTCTCTCTGCCCATTAAGATCTCTTTGGGGAGAATGAGAATGGATTCATTGGAAAAAAAAAAAAATCCAGGAATTTGGAGAACAGTAACAGGTGCATACAGAAACTAAAATAATGCATTTTCACTGGATTTGAGCTGGGCTTTTGAAACCCCAACTAAGCACTTACATATTACATACTGCACAAACATAATAAAAGACAAGGGAAAGATTATTTCTCAGTGCAGGCTGCATAACGAGGGGAAGAATGCGGCACTTGTTACACCTATTTCACTTGTAGGAAACTGAGACACAGTAAGATCGAAGGCTACAAGCAGTAATGTCATTGGGCACCCACAATAGAGGAAAAGCATTTGCAATGCTCTATGTGTCTAGTTCACAGAGTAAAATTCTAAAACTTGTCTCAGAGGCTTGGAAGATGTGGTTGTCATGACTGTTACAGTGTTTTATTAAAATAAAAAAAAAATCCTGAATCAGAGCAAGGAACCAAAACCAAAGTCAAAAACTTCCTCCTGATCTGATCACCATTCAACAGCACCACATGCTCCCTCCCTTGGACTCTCTCATGCTGGATCATTTTCTATCAAATGGTTCAGTTTTAAGAGTACAGGTAGACAGGGAGCACTCCCTGCTTCCTCTTGTTTCACAGTAACCTACCTCTATGTGTGATCTCAAGCCTGCCCAAATGTGTGTTAGGTACGGAGATATAAACAAAGGGGTGGTTCTGCCCACATGCAAAACTGGAACTGTTCAACTGGAAGAGTTCAAAAATAAAAGAAAAACAAAGCAGAACAAAACAAAACAGCAGAGGCATTGGAAGATGAGAGATTTCAGCATTCGAAACAAGGCACGTGTGCATCAAAGAGAGCAAGCCTGAGAAATGAAGACACATTGTCTACATCTCAAACTACCAGCATCTACAAGACCATGTTGACTTGGTTTTATGGCAAATGCAGATGGGACATCCTCATGTTTCTGGGGTCATATGCCCTGGTTCTGATCCTGGGCTCCTAGAGGGCTGTTTCACCTTTTCCTGACCTATTAAATCCCCAAGGCTTGAATGCACATTCGACTTGATGGTTCTGATCCATCGAAAATTTGAGTGTAGGATAAGGGCAAGCATGCACCTTCCCCGTGTCTTTCATTACTCCTGTAACTTATCAATTCTCTCAGGAGTCTCCCTTTCCCTCTGTCCTTTCCATTTCCATTCCAACTGGCCACTGGCCACATAGAAAAGAAAAGCAGCACAAGCAGCATACCTAAGAAGCCCAAAGCCTGTGACAAAGCAGGGCAGAAGATGCCAGTCAGCTCTGCATCTCTTGACAAAAGCAACAAGAAAGCAAATCACTGAGGTATTTCCATTCCTCTTCTGAATTTGTTCTGGACACTACTGACTTTTCACAGACTTACAGAGATTGCTCTATACTTTATCAGCACCAGGACTCATCTTTTCAAGCTAGCCTGCCTGACATTCGTATTTCAACAATAACACCACCAAAGCAATTAACAGCTCCTTTTGAGTCAAGGCGAAAGCACCCAGTCTGCAGAGTGCTGCATTCATCAGAAAGGGCTGTTGTGCTTTTCAAGAGGCACAGAGGGATAGCTAAACAGCTAAGTACACCCAGGCATAGGGACACATTTGTAAGAAATAACTCACACAATGAGGTTTGGAAGGCAGCATGTGAACAAGACCAGACTGAGGGTCCTGGCAATGGACAGCCGAACAACAGATGAAGTAGGGCAGCAGCAAGCCGTGGATTCTCCACGTACTAACTGAGGAGGAAATCGTAACCTCCAAGAAGCACAAAATAGCCTTCTATTTCTGGGCTGCTAAATCTGCTGCAAGTCCTGAAGCTTTTTGCCTGTAGCAAAACAGGGCCCGGGTATAGAAAAGGTGAAGTGCTGTCCTAACACATCCCAGACAACACCCTGTTACATCTGGCACAGCAAACCCAGGAGAGGTGCATGTCAGCACATCCATCCTATATGGCGGATACACTGTGGTCCTAAGACAAGAGAGCACCATGCCTTCTAGCTGGCATCCTGCAAAGATGATGCCATTTGCCAGGCAAAACTGGCCATGGGATGGCGAAATGTGTCTAGCACATGGAGATTGTGGGAAGAAATCCCATGGCAGTTGGCTTCCCATGTGTGAAGGATCAGCTGTGAAGCAGAGAGAGCAAGAAGAGAGGCAGTTCTGTGAGCCTCTGGCTGCACATAGAGGGTTGACAGGCCATCAAAGTGTCTCAGTGTCAGCCCAGAAGGACTCCAACCAAAAACGAGAAACACTCCATCTGGGCAGAAGGTGGTAAGGCAGGTGGCATCGTACGGGGAAGAGGTGAAGAGCCTGGCACAAGCCCCAGAGGGGGCAGGGGAGGGGGTGGCTTTGAGTGATGTGAAAACCTGGCTGCCAGCAGTTGGACTGAGATCCACCAACACATTCCACATGGCTCCCCAAACAGACACACTTCCTTTTCTTAGAAGCACAGATGCTTATATATATTTAAATCACTGCTCCAGTCAGGGGTTGTACTAGCTGTAATTTTGAAACCAGGGGGGAGGGGAAAGGCTCTGAAGATTCCAGTATGTAATTTTCTCTTTTTTGGCTTATTAGATTATACCCTTATTTAAGAACTAACTGTTCTTTTACTTGGTGTCCTTTTGGCAACCATCTCTACCTAGCAATACGTGGGTGTGTGCACTCCCCCAAGTTTGCCTGTACTTACATAGCAAGTTCAAATGAAATACAGCTCAGAAATTGTACTCCTGCAGTCCAGGAGCAGGAGTATTTAGAGCAATTAATCACTAAAATGAAGAAAAGGCAATGACTGGCACTGTAGAGGAAGAGAAGAAAAATGTTAGCTCAGAGCACTACTGAAACGTGCTCAAAATACACAATCTGGAGAGGAATGGCACGCCTGCCTCAGCATTACAATGACAGCAAAGAACATCACGACAGCTTGGAGTTGTGCTGCTCACAGTCAAAATTCTTCTTCATGATGACGTGGTCAGGAGAGTGGATTTAGCTTCTTTTTTTTTTTTTTTTTTTTCCTGAGGAAATTGCGCTCTCTTCAGTCACACATGTAACAGCAACAACATTTAGTACTCTCCAAGTGTGGCTGAACTGAGAGAACAGCTTCAGGAAGGGGCCATGCCCCCACTTTTCAGAATGAAAACAGAAGTATCAGGGTATGTGTCACAGCAACCTCCCTCATTGGAGGTCCATTTTCAAGACACCCAAAAACTGAAAGGTGTCCATAAAAGCTGCTGAAGTTATAAAGCAATATCTGGGCTTGGAAAAATTCGGATTGCAGATTATTGATCGATGATCTGTCTTCAGTGCCATGAGCTTTAGGTCTAGCATTTCTATCCCGAAACTGTCTAATCCTGCTGAGATAGGACTTTCCACAGCCAAGTATCCCTACAGATCAGACTAGTGGGAAAAGTTTAACGGCTTTAACCTCAAAGTTTGATGAAAAGTGTTGGTAAACATTCAAACCAGCTGTGCTACTAACGAAACAGATGCTAAACCTAGGGCGCAGAGCACACAAATCCTGTAGGTTCAGGCCACATTGTGCTAGCATGCTTCAGGCCTGCTTATATTGCAGCTTTGTGAACTCTTTATGTTGTATTGGATTCTATTACATTGTTAGCTGTGTGGTGCAAACACCCTGTGAACGGTTATGGTAGTGCTTATCTCTGGAGGCTTAAAAAATTCAATCTGTAGCTTCAGACTCTCAGAATGGAAAATGCATCCTGCAGCCAGATCCCCACAACCAAGCCAAGCATAAAGAAAGCCCTCAGCCAAGTCCAGTTCCCACTGGTGTCCTAGGGCAGTTCAATCAAGTTGTAATTGTTCTAAATGACACTCATATCAGCTGTGATGCTCTGTACCTGCAGGCAACCACATTCAGGTGGGATATTACCCTCACCTATCTTGAAAAAAACATCAAAGCAAATCAGTGCAAAAAATTTTTCTCTGAGCAGTACAATACCCCAAGAACTTAATCCTTCACTATTGTTTCTTCCTTTCCCCACAACATCTTCAAGTTTTCGTGACCACACAGCCCTGCTCCATCTTTCCCAGCTCCCATTTCTCATCTCATCACCCACTTCCCCATCTGCAGTACCATTTATGCCAGCTGTGACTAGCATTTTTTGGCTTCTCCAAAACATGTCTCCACACATTGTTTCTCACAGTCTCCTGGACAGAAAAGATGTCCCTGAACTAACCCATGAGGCCAGTGTTTTTCTTGGGATAACTTCTTCAGCTAGTCAGTGACGGTGACAACTGTGAGCAATTAGGAGAACTCGGTTTTATACACTAAACTACGGAAAAAAAAAAAAAAAAAAAAAAAATCAGTATCAGGTAGAAAAGGCATGCAGAAAACCATGTAACATACTATTTCCATTTCTTCTCCTTTCACTCTACTACTTGTTGCAATCATTCATGTCTTGTTTCAGAGCAACAGTTACTTACTCCCCTGTTTAACCAGTATTCACCAAGTTCCTGTGAGTATCCATAAAAGGTTGTACCTTGTGAATCAGCATATAAAAAGTGCAGTTTTAACTTCTATACACAAGTAGACCAGCACCAACTGCAGCCTTCATTAATATTTCAGGTGATGACTTACTCCCTCAGGAATATCAAGGCAGCTAAATCCTCCATGGTTTGTGTGGCAGGTAGCTGACGAAACAGACTACAGAGTCACCAAGCACCTTGGTAACTTTGAAGAAAGTATCCTTTCTTCAAACTGTCCTGAAAGACATATTTTTCACATGTTCCTCAATGACTTTCGCACCCCAACCAATCAGTTTTCCAAACTCATATTTGGCAGGTATGAGCTTACTTGGCTTGTGAAAATGGAGATTTAGTTCTACGGTCTTCTAGACACTTTTTAAAAATTACTCTGAATTTCATGCTGGTACAGAGCCTGGTGCAGCAGGGCTTGAATCCAAGGACAAGACCAATCATCATGACTAGCTCTAAGTTTCAGCGAGTGGCAAATTAGAAGAAAACCAACAGCAAATCCAACTGCAGATATTGCTGTGTGCTATTGTCACTGCCAAGTGATGAGGCACACAATTCAGCACAGAGCAATTCACCTTCTTGCTGGATGGGTCTTACAAGCTCTGCCGAGCACCATACCAGCAGCATCCCAGTTAAGAAGGCTAAAGCTAGCAGAGGTACAGCTGCAGTAGATTGTGGTTTTGTAGTGGATGCACCCTGACATCTTGAAGGCTTCAGAAGATAACACACAGGTAGAAAAGATATGGCTGCACACAAGACAGGCACGTCCATCTGGGTTCCCTGTGTCAATAGCCTCCAGTATTTTTGGAGGAACCCTCAATGATGACAGATGTGGTGTCTGGCTCACCTCTCCCATCCTATGCTGGACCCAAATCCATTGCATCGTTGTATCCCTGCTGTCTGCTGAAACTATTGGTTCTTGTCACTTTGGTGAACCAAAGCAAGGCCACTGCCGCTTGCCATGGCAACAGCTCTGGTGTGGAAAAGGTGTCACATCTCAAGCTCAGCTCAAACCAGAAATGGGTGAGGAAGAGGTGGGACCATAACCAGCAGGTTAGGAGCTGCTGCCTACTCAGCCTTTACAGAACCCTACTAGTGTTGTTGTCATGGTCATGGCCTCCAGCCAAACTGCAACAGCAGGCTCTTGACTCCAATTCCAGCCACACTGGGACTGACAAAGAGCTGGGAGCCAAAGCAGCCCCACGTCAACCTGCCCATCAGGCCCTTGTGCCCAACATGGCCTCCAGGCACTTGGAAGAGAAGAGGCAGAGCCTTGCGACTGTGCTCACCTCTGCTCATTCCAGACACACGCTCTGGTATCTTTTAACAAAAATATTTCATCCTCAGACCTCCAATCAGCTCTGTAAAAAAAGGTTTTACTGATCTCAAAATCTATGTACTGCTTTCCAGCTGTACATATAGAGCAGGTCCACGCTAGTATACATGCTCCACCATTTTGCCCCTTGCTAAAAGAGTATCTGGGATTAGTAAATGGACCCAGTAATGAATCCATTCTCCCTGCTCCCTGCCTCACTTCTTTTATTTCTTTTCACCCTCTGCTTTACTCCAATAAAGGAAGAAAGTGGAAATTTTTCTACCTATCTCAGTGTCTAGATCTGAGCTTGCTGGGTCCCTTCCTGGGGTGCTCTGAGGTAAGTAAAATTTGCACAGTGACACACAGATTGGAGGATGCTTTGCAGCTGAATAGGGATCTCTGTTCAAGCAAAGGTTGGTCCTTCATTAGATCAGCCCACGGGTGAAATGAAAGTGTGGTGACATTAGTGAACACCCTACTAGAAGCAAAGAAAAGACTGCAGACCCACAGATGAGTCACGAAATCTGTCTGTTCCAGTGCTCTAATTACATTGCTCATCCAAGAAAAGCTTATTTTGGAGCCACTAGGTCAGAATCTGTTCTCCCCCAGCTGTAAATCCCTCATAACTCAGTGAAGTCAATCGATTCATATTGGTGTAAGCAAAATCAAGCACAGTGCACTTGCACAGCCTTTGATCTTTCCGTCTCTCTCTGAACACAAGCTCACAGAACGCCATTAAAGAGACAGGAAACCCAGGCCCCACATCTTGCTCACGCTGCAGGCACTCTGAGCAGCAAGATTGACATGAAGTACTGCAGCTGGGAGGTGAAGGTGAAGCCAGAGGACAGGCAAAAGCCTTTAGTCTCCCCTTCAAGATCAAAGGCTACGGATGTCCCAAAGGGCCTATGGACACTTGTAAAAGGGTTGGAGCATGTCACATTGAAAGATTACATATTCAAAAAAAAAAAAAATCTATCTACCTCCACATACATATATATATTCAAATTTCAGGTAATTCTATCATTCTAACAGAAAAGCAAATGCAGTGAAACACAGCTCCTGCAGGCTCGCAGCAGTCCCAGTGAGCATGCTCACATGGCTTGACGTCCAGGTGGAGACCAGTGAGGACTGGTGCCCCTCAGGGGTCTGTATTGGAACTGGCACTATTAAACATCTTTGTCAGCAACGTGTACAGTGGGATTGAGTTCACTCTCGGCAAGTTTGCAGATGATTACCCCAAGCTCAGTGATGCAGCTGATAAAGAGAAGGAAGAGCTGCCATCCAGAGGGATCTTGACAGGCTTGAGAGGTGGGCCGTGCAAACAATGTGCTTCAACAAGGCCAAGTGCAAGGTCCTGCACCTAGGTTGGGGCCAAACCAAACATGAATACAGGCTGGACAATGAGTGGATAGAGACCAGCCCTGTAGAAAAGGACTTGGGCGTATTTGTGGATGAAAAGCTCGACATAACCTGGCAATGTGTGCTTGCAATCTAGAAAGCCAACCATATCCTGGACAGCATCAAAAGAAATGCAGCTAGCAGGCTGAGGGAGGTGATTCTCCCCCTCTGCTCTGCCTTCGTGAGAACCCACCTGCAGTGCGGAATCCAGGTCTGGGAACCCCAGGACAAGAAAGACTTTGAAGCGAGTCCAGAGGAAGGATGATCAGAAGGCTGGAGTACCTCTCCTACAAAGAAAGGCTGAGGGACATCAGGTTGTTTAGCCTGGAAAAGAGAAGGCTCCAGGGTGACCTTATTGCAGCCTTCTGATATACAGAAGGGGCCTATGGGAAAGCTGGAGAGTGTAGTGACAAGACAAATGGTAACAGGTTTAAACTAAAAGAGGACAGGTTTAGAATAGATATAAGGAAGAAATGCTTCACTATGAGGGTGGTGAGGTACTGGAACAGGCTGTGCAGAGAAGCTGTGGATGCCCCATCCCTGGAGGCTTTCAAGGCCAGGTTGGATGGGACTTTGGACAGCCTGGTCCAGTGGAAGGTATCCCTGCCAATGAGTTGGAACTAGATGGTCTTAAAGGTCTCTTCCAACACAAAGCACTCCATGATTCTATGCACATATTTTCTGATATACAGACCTAAACCACTAGAGTGTGAAGATCAACATAATCAGATATTTCTGTTTCAGGAAATCACCTGAATGAATGATTCCAAGCAACTGTCCATTTTGTCCTAACAGACATTTTCAGCTTCCTCCTCTTCTTCAAAGTCTTTACCAATGTGCTGTGCAGAAAAACATGCCAGCCACCCCTGGCACGGAGCTCCAGAGTTCTGCACTGTGAATGGATGCAAAAGTCACCAAAGTGACAAGATGTTCACTCAATATCACATGTATTAGGGAGAAA
>VXAV01001496.1:179879-191507 GCA_013399715.1 Alectura lathami | reverse complement strand
AAAAAAAAAAAAAAAAGAATGGTCCCAGCTCATAAAAACATGATTTCTTCCTTTCAAATCTAGTATCACTTCTAATGAGACAGCTGATGACATGGTCAACAGGTTGGGAATATTAACAACCACATGCTTAGTCCACAGTCCTTTCTCTTATTTCCTGGGTCAAAAGGAACAACAAGTTCTCAAGGGAAGAGAAGAGGGAATGCCTTCATCAGCCAAAAGGTGAACAAATTCAACAGGGAAGCCTGCAGCCATAGCTTGAATGCCACTGACTGTGTTGGAAGGTGTGAAGAATAAAGGAAAAAGGCCATGAGACAAAGACTGGAAAGCATAAGAACATTCCTCCTTTTAGGATTTCCTCCAAGCAGAAGTGCAGCTGAAGAATACAAAGCTTTCAGAATGCAGAAAGCTAAAAGGCTCTCCCACTTGGATGTCCTGAAACTAATACCTGATCTTGCAAGGTCATTTTTTCAAGTCAATGGTGATGACTCAGGAAACAAGAGATTTGGAGTTGTTTCTAATAATATTGAAACACCCATGAATACATATCCATTTGGCAGATATATTTACACTTGTTTTGTTCAGTTAATGCTCATTCAGGAGGGAAAAGGGGGAAACTTCTGTTATTAAACATCCATCTCTGTCAGGCCTTCTGTCCAAGACCCTGCATTTAATATACCAGCTCTAAGTTCTGAAATGAAGGCCCCTGGGTTATGCATTTTCAGTAGCACTGAAATGTGCATAGTGGGATGGGGACAAAGACAGACATATCTGTAATGGCTAATATGGAACTGTATTGATTTTGTTGGTTATGTGATGTTTATTTACTTTCTTAAGCCCTGTTTGAGAACATTTTCTGTTCCTTTCAGGCTACTGCAATATTTTCCATTTTCTAGAGGAGCTAATATTGATGCTGTTTCGTGTGCGTGTGTGAATTTGTTGGGTGAGTAGGAGGGGATGCTTCCTTTAAAACACAGGCTCTCAAGACCATATTCTGCACACATTCATCTCAGTTTAAAGCCAACAACTTCACTGAAACAATCAGGTTCTACAGGATTTACAGAGAGAAACTGTGATCAGAATCTGTCCCAGTCTGTCAGGACCCACCATTTTTGTCTGTTGGGAAAGACGTAGGTGGTCTCTCCCACTCCCTGTTGATGGAAGGGGGTGGGAACACAATTCCACATGGTAATAAAAAAGCAGCTTTGTGGTGAACTGATATATGAACAGGCATTAGAGGGGTGGTGGGAAGGGAATGAATCAGCCAGTCCCAGTGAAGACAAAGAAAATTTTCAGACACTGGATCTCACCCACTCAGCCACAGCCACCTTTTTTTCGGTCCCTGTGATATATCATCTCTTCCTCTCATAAATACATACTATTGCAGTATTGAGAAAACCTATAAAAACAATACTGCCAGGATCAGATCAACTGATTCCATGCTCAACAAGTGAAGTTATGGTCAGTCCGTGCATGACAAGTCAGTCCCAGGCCTCCAGAATCATTTGTGTGGTAATGAATCCTAGGTCAATACTGAAGTCTAGAAACCATGGAACCCAGCCACAGTTTGGGCATCTGCACTTGCAGATTTATGGATGAATTCACCCAAACCATGGAACACGAGGAACTATATAGTCATGACTCTGGATTATTTCAAGAATAATATCTATCTATGTTATGGTACAAAGACACAGACTTGACAGACTTGAAGGCCATTGAGAAGGAAACAGGGGGCTTGTACAAAGGCTCAGAGGGCTCTTTTGGGGAAAAAAAAAAAAAAAGAAAAAAGAAAATTTGGGCTTAGAATCTGTGTAGTAAATTATCAGTTCTCCCCTTGGTACAGGCAAGTAATTCCTCTCACTTTAATGGACAATTTTATGGCTGCTAATAACATTTGTAGCTAAGATAATGACAAGGATAATCAAATCTCATGCTTGAGGGCATAAACTGATTGCTGCAGGGGTTAGCAACAAAATCACCATCACCATATATTGCACAGGTGTATTATGGGATAGATAGATTTCTTTCCTCTGAAGTAGAAAGGCATTGGTCTCTGCCAAGATAACAGATTGGATGATTGTCTGTGTTCTGGAAATTTCTGGTTTGTATGCATGGGATTTAGGGAAAGAGGAGAAACCTCTTTGTTTCAACATGACAGAGTTTGTAACCCAAAATGCAAAATGAACAGGAGATGCAAGATGCATATTGATGCATGTTCTAGCAGAACGGTTCTCTTAAAGACAAGTTCAGCCTTAACCATAATGAAGTTCACTGCCAGACAGCAAATGTTGCTATGCATTTAGCATGGTACTCAGCAACACCCATAGAGCACACAAGCCGAGAAGCTGAGGGCTCGTTTAGTGAGGAGGAACCTCGCTAAACTACTTGACTTTTTCAGGATGCTTAGATCTCAGTCCATCACTGAGGGGTTGTTCAAATCATCATTCAGTCCTGCATAGTAGATATCAACTCCATATTCCTAGCAACACAAGGCTCGGAGGGACCTCAACAGGTAACTTATTTCACTCAGCAGTGAGGCAGGCTCAAATATACTGAGCCCATGGCTGCTGGACAACTAACCCGTTCGGGTAAATCTCCCAATCTCCTAATCAGTAACACTTTGGAGGCTCCCTGCAGATCATATTACAGCTGTTTCCATTGCTGACAGAGCCTACACCTGCCACGCTGCAGTGTAAACACTGTGGGTAGATATGTGGAGAAACTTATCACTGTCCTATTTACAACAATCTTTTACACGTTTGAAGACTGTTACTATTCCCCCCTTCATACACGTCTGTTCCAGACTAAGCAATCTCTGTTCACTTCACACTGAAGATAGGTCATTTTATCATACCATTTTGCTTCCCCCTCCTAACACTGATTTTCCTGTTCCTTTCTCAAAACATTGTGCACCCAAACCTGGACCCAATTTTCAAGCTGACGTCTTACCAACACCAACAAAACAGAATAGCTGCTTTCTGTGACTTACATCCAACACTTTCCTGTTTTGAATGTCTCACACCATAGACCCATATTAGACTGCAGTTCATTCCATTACCATGTTTGGATTGCAGTACTTGCATCTAGCTGGTTCACATCATTTCCCTTTGGGTGTATTTGATTTTTCCTTCTGCAGTGTAGTACTTTGCACTTGTCTTCATTGAATTTCATCATATTGATTTCAGACCATTTCTTCAATTTATCAAAATCATTTTGTATTCTGCTCCTGCCCTCCAAAGTGTTAGCCACCCCTCTTACAATTAATATGTGTTCTCTCTGTTCTACCAGCCAAGCCATTAATGGAAAAATTGAATAGTACCAACCACAAGACAGACCCTTGTAAGACCCCTGTACATGTTACAGCCATCCAATCTGACAGAAAACTATTGATAAAAGATTCTAGCATTTTTTAACTCATGTTGTGAAATTATCCAGCTGTAGATTTACCAAAGGCCAATCAGGGTTTTATTTTCTGCCCCGTTTACACACATCTGCATAGAGTATGCTCTTGTCACACATGGCATAAAACCAGACAAAGTGCAACTTCAAGTCCACAGTGGGTGTGCTTCCAGACCTTGCACCTTCCTGTGGTAATTCAATCCAGACCATGTCTTTCTAGTGTGCTTATAATGATACATGTAGTAAAAGTCAAGAGCTACTATCCCCCTACTATCAACTAGACCAGTTATTCCATTGGAAAACAAAACAGCACAGAAAAGTCTGACATGAGTTATTCAAGAAAAATCTGTGTTGATTTCAGCTCGCCTCTTGCCACCCTCTATCTGCTTTTACCCTGATTGTTTAACAGCTTGGTCAGATAACTTTCTGAGTATCAAATGTAGGTTGACTGAGCATTAACTCCCCATNGATCTTGCAAATTGTATTTTGTGCAGCGTTGCACTAGTGCAACATCAGTAACTCAACGGCGATGAGTTCTGTGCCTTGCACAGGTATAAGCAAGGATAAGGTTGACTGAGCATTAACTCCCCATGTTCTCTCCTGTTGCTTTTTTAGAGACAGGCAGTGTGTTTGCTTTTCCCTACAACAGCCACTGGTAGACCTGTTCAAACAGTAGCCATAAAAAGTGGTGACACCACTGACAGTGAGCAGTTGCTGCTAACGAAGAGGTTTGATTCTTATCCAGATATTCAGCTGGAGACAAAATTGTAGGATGCACTGACAATCCCTCAGGGAAACAGGAACCTTCAGCTAAAAGACAGCATCTTACACAGATCCCAAGCAAGACACAGCAAAGAGGAGTCCACATCCTCCCCAGGTGGTATATTTGTGTTTCAGTAGTAGCATTGCTAAAAAGATGTTTCCTCTGTGGCTACTCTAACTCTCACTTGCTGTTGCTTAACAGTTTTTTTTATTCACTGTATCAAACTTAAGCTCTTCAGGAACAAACAGTGGCTTTGGTCAGATTTTAAAAGCTGCCCAGGCAGGATTCATTCCAAAGCGATCATAAAACTATTTTTAACTGCTCAGCACCCAACCTCCAAGTCAGGTTTCAACTAGTCATCCAAATCAGGACCACAAATGTTCACGAGCCAGCAACATCCCTTATGATATCTACTGCTAGATATTCAGAGCCAAGTTTGCATCCCATGCTTCTAAGTCTTCAATATCACCAGCCTTTACTGTGGCTCGTCTTGAGAAATGAAAAAACAGTTGAAATAAAAGTAAAAATCCATGTCAGAAAATATTCATCTTCCTCAGCTTTTGAAGCAGACAGAGGTGAACCACCTAAGATTAAAAAATCATCACTGAATACCAAAGTGTCAGCAGCTGGCCTACTTAGATTGTAAGGGCACTGACATCAAACTTCACACAGCAAAAGCTGTGTAGGAAGACTGAAGGTTTTTGGAAAATTATCTCTGGTGCCAGTCCAACAAGTTAAACTAGAGTTAAATGCAACAGATCAAGCTATCACAAGGACAGGAGTGGTACAAAGGCTTCTAAATGAAAATATAATTGGGGGTGGATATTGAGGAAGAAAACAGAAAGGAAGCCATTTGGAATCATATCAAGTGCTTCTCAAGCATTAAAATGAACCTCTTGGATGCGCACTACATTCACAAACTGACTTGTAACACTGCTAATTTGCCTCTGTTGGCCTACATGAGTAGGTATCAGCTTATGTTGTTTCCTCTGACTGGCAGAGTGCACTCGTTAAGGCAAACACATTGCTCCTAAAGTCCTAATTGTTTTGAAAAGTGCCCTTTAAACAACAGGCCTTTTACTACTAGGCAGGATGTGTTTTAAGAGCAAATCATGAGCTAAAGCCTTTGCTGCCAAAAGACTGGATGCTCATTTGTTTGTCAGGCAAAAGTAACAAAAAAAAATAATGCAAAACATGACAGAACATCAGTACAGACTGAACAGCTATCATGTCCATTCTCTTCCTGGGATTCATTGCTATATTAAAAAGCAAGGAAGGGAAGAAACTTTGAAGGAGAAATCACAGAATCACAGAATGTTAGAGATTGGAAGGGACCTCGAAAGATCATCTAGTCCAATCCCCCTGCCGAAGCACGAACACCTAGAGCAGATTGCACAGGAACGCATCCAGGCGAGTTTTGAATGTCTCCAGAGAAGGAGACTCCACAACCTCTCTGGGCAGCCTGTTCCAGTGCTCTGTCACCCTCACTGTGAAGAAATTTCTCCGCATATTTAAGCGGAACCTCCTATGTTCCAGCTTGCACCCATTGCCCCTTGTACTGTCACTGGATGTCACAGTGAAGAGCCTGGCTCCATCCTCCTGACACTCGCCCTCTACATATTTATAAACATTAATGAGGTCACCCCTCAGTCTCCTCTTCTCTAAGCTGAAGAGACCCAGCTCCCTCAGCCTTTCCTCATCAGGGAGATGCTCCACTCCCTTCATCATCTTGGTGGCTCTGCGCTGGACCCTCTCCAGCAGTTCCCTGTCCTTCTTGAACTGAGGGGCCCAGAACTGGACACAATACTCCAGATGCGGTCTCACCAGGGCAGAGTAGAGGGGGAGGAGAACCTCTCTCGACCTACTAACCACTCCCCTTCTAATACACCCCAGGATGCCATTGGCCTTCTTGGCCACGAGGGCACAGTGCTGGCTCATGGTCATCCTGCTGTCCACCAAGAAAGCTTGAGAACATCTCTGAATTCTTAACATATCAGTTGAAAGGTCAGCTAAAGAATTCAGGTCAGATCTCTGGGATTTCCAGGTACTTCCAATGGCATGGACCAGTGTCAGTTGCCTAGAATTTATGCCATTTCTAACAAAACTAAATAATACTGCAGAAAAGACTGCAAAGATAACTCTATTTGGTGTCCATCAGCAAACAGTAGATCAGGTACTTTTATGAAGGACATGGGGGAGTGATGGTGAGAAAATGCCTTCAGATATTGGGACAGCCTCTTACTCCACAAACATTAGTTCCAAAACCTCCATTCTTCTTTAGGAATCCAGGGGAATCCAGGTTTTTGGACAGCCTCGTATACGTAACAATTCTGAAAAGTAACCACATGGCACCATTTTACTATTTCTAGTCCTCAGCAGAAAATACTAGACATTTTATCGTGAAAGGTACTCTTCTACAGCTTCTGGTCTACCTCTGGAAACCCAAAAAGTTCCCGAAGACTAGAATAACTGTGGAGGAATACTAAGACTTTCAGTCACTTCTGCAGGTATGATGTGTTTCTCTGATGTGAGATTTTAAATCACCTTTATTACATCAAGAGTTAAAACATTTCAGATGCAGTACCTTATACTCATCTGTCACACAGGGGCTTACAGTCAAGGCTGCATGGGGCTCCGGTTGCTCAAGTTCATTTTAGTGCAGGTCCCCTAAGCATCCAGTGCTGAGTCAATGTAAGTACCAAACTTCAGATTAAAATTGTTGCTGACAATAACACTGTTTTCACTGAGTGACGCCAGACCTGTTTCACCATATAGTCCAGACAACTAACAGCTAACACCAACTATTCATTAGTTGAAGTTACAGAGGCCTAGACCTCTGAAACAAGAGTATTTGATGTTTTTTCCTCCCATGTTTGGTCCTGAAAAGTTCCAGTTGTGTCCGAGATGCACCAAAGTGAAAACTCAAAATCCCAGGCAATCACAGACTTGTTACAACAGATAATTTCTGATACAGTACCCACAGCAATGGTTAACGGTTTAAACACGGGTGGAGGGCATCCTCTCTACAGGACATCGAAAGAAAAGGTGGTGGAAGAAATGAAATACCCTATCTGCACCGAAACATCTCTGTAATGAGTTAATGGCAACATACATCAGAGACTTCTGAGAATGCCAACTGCCTTGGGAGTAGATCTCTTTTATTTCTACCTTCCTGTCGGTACGTCAAGAATATCCCTAAATTGGGAGTCTACCAACATTTCCTTGCAGCTAACCTCCTGTACTATACAATTAGAGAGAGAGCTCTTCTGGGTTTCATTCATCAGTCTGTGTCCTAAAGCTCTCTGTGAAATTTTCCAGTCAGGGATGTCTCAAAGAGAGTGATCCTCTTCTGTGATGGGAGAGCAAGGAGGCAATCAACTTCCTCTTAGACATCTTTTAACCCCACTCTTTGCCCGCTTTACTCTGAAGCTCTTATTTCTTGCTGGTGCAGGGAACTGGAAGTACAATACAGTCTGTTTCCTCCTAAGTACCCTAACAAGTACCAAATATACAGGTGGATAATGGTAGGGCAAGGGGGAATGGGCTAAAACTGAAAGAGGGGAGATTTAGGTTGGACATGAGGAAGAAATTCTTCCCTGAGAGAGTGGTGAGGCACTGGAACAGGCTGCCCAGAGAAGCTGTGGCGGCCCCATCCCTGGCTGTGTTCAAGGCCAGGCTGGATGGGTTCCTGGGCAGTTTGATCTAGTGAGCTAGTGGCTGGCAGCCCTGTCCACGGCAGGGGTGTTGGAACTAGATGATCTCTGAGGTCCCTTCTAACCCAAGCCATTCTGTGATTCTATGATTCTATGAAATATATGAGTAATTAATAGAGATATGTCTTTCACTGACATGCCCAAATCTGGACAAAAACTGGAACATAGGAGGTTCCATACAAATCTAACAAAAAATTTCTTTACTGTGAGGGTATCAGAGCACTGGAACAGGCTGCCCAGAGAGGTTGTGGAGTCTCCTTCTCTGGAGGTATTCAAGACCTGCCTGGACACCCCTGTTCAACCTGCTGTAGGGAACCTCCTATAGCAATGGGGTTGGACTAGATGATCTCCTGAGGTCCCTTCCAACCCCTACAGTTCTGTGATTCTGTGAAATCATCTCCATAATGAAAGCAGTTAATACTGAACCCTTTAATCAACCGACTGCTGCTTTTGGCTCTTGTAGCAACTGGTGAGACAATAAAAAATGGTCAGTTAACTCTTAAACAAGAAAAAAAAGCCTGCTATGAAACAGGAGGATTTTCCCACTGAAACAGAAAAGTATGCATTACACCTCTAAAAAAGAAAAAATGTCTCAGTGGATCAGAAAAGACTGCTGACTGTTAGGCAGCAATGAAAGAAAGTAAAATTAAACAAAAACAATAACAACAACTACAACAACAAAAGATAAAAAGAATAAAATACATCAGCATTCTTCAAGATTTCTCTTTGCTGAAAGTTAAGGTATTCAGTAAGTACGTCGTAGAGCCTTCCACTTTCAATTAAGAAAATTTAAAAAAGTATAAATGTCAAATTCAACAATTTGAATGTCAAAGTCCACAAAACCTTCTTGTTTCATTATTTAAAGAAAAATCTGAATATTGTTATTAAAAATATTTTTGGGGAATTGGATTGCTACAGAATATAGCTCCTTGCATTGTAGAAGACATGTCAAGTAATAGTCTGATCCAAATCTACTGTGAGTCAGAACAGTCTCTCCATTATTTACAGTAGACTTGGATCAGGTCTTAATTACCATTTCTTTTCTTTTTTTTTTTTTTTTCCAGATTTCCCTAAATCATAGATTCCTTAATCTGACTTTAATCAAAGAAACTGCCATAGCTACGCTATCAACATCAGCGTTAGTTGTAGCTAGTCAAGTTGCAGAGACCTAGTAGGATATAAGTAACCTGTGGGGATGCTGCTATCTATACATTTTAGCGTGAAGTCAGTGGATCCCATGGACTGTATTAAACCAATCTATATGCTTGAAATTTCTGAAGCAGTCCTCAGCTTCATTCAAAAACATACACAAATGAAAAAGAGATGACCATGCCTGCTACATACAGCAAACATCTGCTCGAAGTCTGCACTAAGCTGTAGCTCAACTTGGCAAGGTCTCTTATGGATTAGTTCTGCATCATCAGCAAGTGTCCTTGCTAGCATCTGTTACAAGGGATATTTCATGCAGCCGTTATCTGAACCCAGCTGAGGATTCTCAGGAAAAATCCATAGGAACCAAGTACCTAATCACCCTAAAAGATCTTTGAAAAACAGTTACCCAGAACTGTAAATGCTCCTTGACATAATAAAGCTCCACGTTCTGCTGCTATTGCATGTCTGAAGATCTAAGCTGCAGGAGTTTGCTAATATCACCTGGAATTCACTACGGATCTGTGCCTTTGGTTCATCTTCACTATTTAATCTGGCTATAAACTAATGCCATGTGGTCTGAAAGACAGAGAAGTGAGCTGCTAGGCAATTAGACATAGTTCCCAACCTGAATCTTCAGAAAGTCATTTTATCTTCTTGTCTCTAAATTGAGGATAATTTTTACAGAGGTGTTGTGAAGATGAATCACCTAATGTCAGATCAGCATTCTGAATATAATGTGCTGTGTAATTCCAGCTCGAAGCCACGAGCATCGTTTTCAGCATTCATGAAGGAATATGCTCTGGCACTGAAGGAACTAAGCACCTCAGCTCAGACCGCCTTCAAGAGAAGATGACAGCACTCTGGCTCTTGCTTTGAGCCAGACCAACAGGGTCAGTCCCAAAAGAAACGTTGTCCAAACTGGAAGCTCTCCATTAATCAAATGTCCTTTAGATCGAGCCTCACAGTTCTGCTGCTGAAGCCAGAGGATGCAAAGGGGTTCCACTTTTTTAGTGGAAACAAGCCCAGAGCTAACAGATAAACTTTCCCTTATTCTTAGTCTAGAATGCCTCCTCTCCCTCCAGGTTTTGCCCCGTACATTTCTGCTTGCTATCCTGTATCACAGGGATCATTTTCTTATTCAGTTAATTTCTATCCCACAAGATTCACTGACACCTCTGACTTACCACCTTGTCAGTGGCCAAACATAGTCATTTCTATGCAGACACCTGTGAAAGCACATAAATTATTTTACTGCATAGAAAAATAATCAATAAGCAAAGGCCGTATAGTGGAGAAAAGGGAATGTAAAAGATCTTTGGTTTTCTTTCTCAAGAAAAACAAACAGTATAAGAAATATTAGAGTTTGAGACGTGGCAGAAGAAAATTGTAGAACATACAGCTGATAAAGACTTCAAGAGGTCGGCCAGTCCATCTTCCTCCCCAAAGGCAAAATCAGCAGTAAATTAACCATTCCTGACAGATGTTTGTCTAAACTCTTTTTCAAACCCTCTAATGATGAAGATTCCACAGCCTCCTTAGGCAATCACCTCCAGCACACAACTACCCTGACAGCTGGAAAGAGTTTGCTTCTGTCTAATTTAAATCTCACTTGTTTAAGTTAAAGAAATGAAGAATAGTTAGAAGAAAAGAAAGCATACCAAATTATTAAAAAAAAAAAAAATACAAAACACCAATTTCTCAGCCCTAGTTATGCTACGGAAATCTGCTGAGACCATCACGAAGCAGAGTGGCCAGAGGTTTCTCGATGCTTCCCTACAACTGTTTTCAGACTATCACTGGATATTACATTTGTCCTGCCAATAAGCCATACAGCTGGAAGTTGCAGTTCTGCATCAGTCTGAGCTGTATTTTTGCCTTGCTTATGAGTGATTTTTAAAAAGCTGTTGCTAATGTGCCTCTGTCAGGAATGTGAGGTATCATTGCCCAAAGAGTTTTCACTAACTCAAGAACTGTTTCTGTACACATGTGAGCAAAAAAGCCATACAAAGCAGAAAATTATTTCGGTAGTCTTTGTTAATCTTCCATGAGTCAAAGAATATAGTATGAAAAGATACTGCAGAATATTTTAGTTATGCAGAGGTGCAAACTTTACATAAAGCTCATCTTCATGTGGCTCATGGAAGCTGACCGCCTCTTTGTCTAGGAGATGCTGCAAGCAAATCTTACAAGTTCTGATAACTAAGTAGTCTCCACTGAAGCTTCAGATGGTGTGAATCACAATAGATTCATTACTTCAGTGGATCTACAAGCATTCATATCACCAGAAAACCTAATTCTCTACTTTCACCTGAGCTTGTTAATAATAGAATGGCTTTAATCTACTCTGTCTTGGTTGTTTTGTTGGGGGTTTTGTTTGTTTGTTTGTTTGTTTGTTTGTTTTTTAAATGAGCTATGACCTTCAGGGTCCTGGCAATTCACAAATGCAACAGTTAACTGAACAAAGCATTAGTGTCTTTGTTCTCTATCCCTCTCATCCCATCTCTTGTTTCTCTTCTTTCTTTCCATTGCAAATTGTCCATCTGACAATTTCCTACTCAAAGCTTTTCACTGGACTGCATTTAAATATTACCATCTTTCCAAAAA
>VXAV01001496.1:158691-173578 GCA_013399715.1 Alectura lathami | reverse complement strand
GGGGTCGCGCACGCTGGCCGCTGCCGCTCGTGGGGTGGGCGGGGGGTGGCGGCCGGGTGAGGTGGGCGAGCGGCAGCCCCAGTCAGCGCAGCCCGAAGCGCTGCGGCTATAGTGGCACAGCCTCAGACACCACAGCCCCAAACACCGCAGCTCTGCACGCACAGCCACAGCCACCGCCGCCCCAGGCATCGCAACTCTACACACACAACCCCGAACAACACAGCCTGAAACACCCCAGGTGTACATCCGTACAGCCTCGGGCCAGGGCCCGTCTCCTCTGGGCACGCGTCTCCCCAGCTTCACCATCAGCTTTTCGGCAGTCAGCGCCACCATGGGAAGCCTAAGGCTGCTGTCCCTTCTGGTGTCACCTTGACGCGGTGCCCCTCCTGATTCAGGGCAGGGTTTTGTAGTCTTAAACAATGAAGGCTGAGTTGCTCTTGACTCCTCTTGAGCCTCATTTTAAGTTTCTCAAATTCAAGCACCCCAGGGCTTGTCGCTGTTGTACTCCATCCCTAAAAGCATGTCTCAATTCTGACTACACGTTGCTTAAGGTCTCTGGATGTCCTTCCTTCAGCGTGCAGTGGGAATCTGGTGCCTGAAAAGGGATCAAACCCAGTCTGTAAGACTGAAGCCCTCTGAAAGGAGCACCTCAGGCTGAGCAGCCAAAACAGGTCACAGAGCCCTTCGTGAAACTCTTGGACACAGCAAGGAGCACAGACTCGTTTCATTAATTCAGCAAACAAAATTTCACCCAGGGCAAAGTCTGGATCACATCACCTGAGCATTACCAAAATGATTACAAGCACCATGCAGAGCGGGAAGGTCTTGCCTGCTGATAGAAAGCTTGTGCATAACAGCAACAGGGGGAAGGAAGGAAAAGAAGGAGAAAAGAGGAAATATCTGCTTTTGATCAACTCCTTCTTAAAAATAGAAGTCTGATTACCATTGCCCATTTCTGATTCCCCAAGGGAGCGCAGGAGAAGAAGAAGGATCTATAAATAGTGTGCAACACAGAGAATCCTATAGCAAAGTCGCTGGGAAAGATCAATAGCATGATTCAAGGAGGGCTCCAAATTACATCTCAGGGGAGGGAGGTGCTGAATGGAATTGATAAATGAGTTGCAAATGCTGTGTGTGTTGTGTGTATCTAATTAACAGAGGGTGACTGGGATCAATAGCGACGAAGGAGCTGGTCTAAAAATAGCACTCAGGCTAGGATTGCAACCTGCGGGCAACAGCTTGGATGGAAATGTCCCCCTGAGTAATTAACCTTTAGCTGGAAAATTATGGTGAGCATGGGGTCAAAATGGAGCCTGTGGGTGACTAGGAAGGGACGAAGTTTCCGTGGGGCTTTGGGTCACAGAATAGCGTGGCAGTTGTGGAGGGTAAAAGCGCGGCCAAGGGTCTGCAGCCTTCTTGCAGCCAGGGTCAAGCTGCAGAGCGGTGTAGTGCTTGGTGGAGAAATATCTGAGTATTAGCATTTTGCTGGGGTTGCAGAGCAGGAAATATTTGTAATTCTGTATATTTGCAAATGTTTCAACATTGCTTGGAAAGAAGTCACACTCGCATCTATTTACATCTACGAAAATGTATGATTTGCTTCTTGCTTTCTGACCTTGTTGCAGAGAAAATATCCACCTCTCTGAGGACTAGCCCTCAGTCTTTACTCATCCAGACTCACCAACAAAAATCCACATCTGAACCACGGTGCAAATAGCATCCGAAGCGTCCCTCAAGCATTCCGTCTGCAGTGGAGCAGTCAGGAAGTCTGCAGTCAGGGAAAGGGAGTGACATTGGACAGGATGATCGATGGCTCAGCTCACAGGCTCTGCTGCGGTGCCAAGCAGAGCTGGCATCACCTGAGTAAGAGGCAGAGACACATACACCCTGGAACAGAAAGTTCAGTGTCAGCCTGAGTGCAGGACTGGGACCCAGTTCTGTATGGCGTGGCTGAAAGAAAAGGAAAGCATAAAGATGAAGAATGTAGAAATTGTCTCTTTGCAAAGCTGGCATGGAAAGGATTGGAGGGGCAAGGGATGAGTGAAGAGATTTTCTCTCTTTTATATAGATGGAAGTGGCTAAAAAGAACGTGGCCAAATCTTTTCTCTGTAAGAAAAAAAAATCTGTGTGGAGAATTGGCTGACTGGGGACCTGCATGATTGTGGATGGTACTTGCTGAAGGACCAAGCCCTGATTATTCACCAAAAGCAAGGCTAATTCAAAGCGTCAACATGAACCTTTGCTCCTCTCAGGTTAGTCCAACCTGGGGGAGCAAACAGGGTTGGAAGATAGCACTGGCTGCTGAGAGCTGTGCTAACCCAGTGCTTCTCCTGCTCTCTCTTACTTCAAGGTAAGAGTTTTACCTTCAGTTTACTCTGCAACGAAGGCAGAGAAAGAGAACAAGTATATGTAGTTCTTTTTCACCTCCTGAAATACTTTCCCAACCTTAAAGTATTTTGATTAAGGAGATTTTCTGAGCATCAGTTAATTGCTGTATTTAGTGACCCATAATGGATCTTCTTCCCAAGCACTTGTCCTTTCTTTTCCTGAATCCAGCTACAGTTTTTGCATCCTCAGCATCCCCTGAGAAGGAGTTTGACAGATCTCCTATTCAGAGCAGAAAGAGCACTTGCTTTTATCTCTTCAAACTGGACTTCCTTCACTGGTCCCCAGCCTGGGTGCTGCAAGAGAGAGAACTATACAATTTCTCCATGCCACTTACACTTTGGTAGAGATTTTGAAATTCAATCAAGGTAGCCCCAATTTTAGCCACTGTCCTCATGCCGGGAGGTAATGTTACAGCTCTCTGTGATTTCTGCATCTGTCTGCCATGGCAATAAGGGGCTCTGTGCCCAATTATTTGCAAACAGGAAAATATTTCACCCCATAAGGTCTCTCTGGCTCTTTGCTGGATTTCTCTGAATTACCACAATGCAAGAGGCACTGTCCTTTTCAGCTCTGCATGCCCTAGGAAGCTTGGATAATCAGGCAGGAGATACATACCAACACCTGATGGATGTTGACATTGCTGTGAATGTTCTTTTGAGTGGCAATAGGCAATTCTTTGTGGAAAGTGGTCACACACAAGGAGGGGTTGTTTTCACGTGTTTTGCACGAGACGAGGGCTTCAGACCTGTAGAGATTCTAACGCCCAGTGAGCTCAGGGATGCATAAGAAAAGCACTGCAATTGCAATGGTTAAGAATAGCTCAGTAGAGGTCCCCCATAAAAATTCTTCCCCACAAGTTTAAAAAACTAGTTCAGGAAATGATCCGACTGCAAGTAAGGACTGTCCTTCACAGTGCAGCTGCAGCTCTGAGGTAAACATTGCAATTTTAAGAACTGGGAAGTGGCTCAGCTTAAAAATGCAGTGCTTGACTCAGAGCCTATCATAGAATCTTTCTATCTGCTGGCCTTTGGATCAGGTTATTATCAGGAATGTAAAGATTATCACGGCAAGTATTAGAGACTGGATCGTCCAAGCCATGCTTCCTTTTAGCTTCACAAGCTCCTCTCTTGTTCTTTGCTTCCACCAGCTGTGTGCATTTGCACAGTCACTGAAATGTTTGTGGACCATGGACCTATTTGGCTGACTGTGAGAGGAAGCCAAGCTCGGGTTACTAGGTGAATACACCTGTGTCCTTAGAGCAGTAGCTCAGGAAAATGATGGAGGAGGGAACCTTCCCTGTGCAGCCCTCGTTTCATTCTTTGTACTATTTCCCATTGATGTTCAAAGGAGCACAACCTCTATTGGATACGCTCAGGCAGGTCTCGGATCATTCAGTAGTGTTCCCTTCTTTAGGCAGTGTTTATACAGAAGAAGCTAGGACAGGGAATTGGTGCTTTAATTCTTGCTTCCACCCCGCCTGTGCCTGCAACATGACAGTCCTCTGGAAAGTAATCAGCAGGGACAGAAAACGTGAGCAAAGAGTTTCATTGACTTAGGGAGAGGGTGCTTGTGTGAAGCAAGTTCACACATGGGAGAAAAAAGAACAGGATCAGACCTACGCTTCATATTTTTTCCACGTTTAGTTCTTTTTACAGTGAGTTCACTACTGTTAAATCAACCTAGGTGGCAGGAATGTGAGCATCTGGTCCAACCTAAATAGTCTCTTCTGTTCTATTTTTATATTCATGTATCATTTTTATTCTGCAGAGCTTGTGCATGGCGGAAAGGGTGAGTTCGCTTCTCAGTATACAAGCCAAAGGTCTCTTCCAGAACTGCTGTGAAGGATTTGGAAGATGTTTCACTCAAACACAGGATTTATATATAGGCACAAAGCTTTCATTAAACATGAGCAGCTCAGGGGACAGCATCAGTCACGGACGGTAATGTATGCCAGTCTTGTAGGCACACTATAGAAGAACCGGCGGCCGTGGAGAAATTAATACGGCAAAGGTGTTGATTATCGATCATTTGTTACAGAATTGACTCCGTTTCCTGAGCCAATGTGACTTCCAGATCTATTTGTAGCTTCCCGAAGGCTCACAGTGTGACTGGCACTTTTGCATTTACCGCAGCTGACGCCTCAATATAGTATTTGATGCATACTTCAGATGGCTGCCTTGCATACTGAAGCTGCCACTGAATAAGAACAAGTCTTTGAGGACAGCACTGGAAAACCAGAAAAAAGATTCCTGCACTGGTGTGAACTTGTCCATTGCCACTAATGACACCTGAGCTGCAAAGAGCTAGAGCACTACGAGAGACAACAGTCTTCGTGTAGCAATGGGTGCTATAATTTGATGCAGCAGCTTCTGAATGAACTTACAGAAGTGTGCTCTGTATTAAAATCACAGCTGAAAGAGGAAATAAATTGCTTAGGAGGGCTTTGTGGCCAGTGAAATAAGCTACAACAATTACTATACCACTGTAAAGGGAAAATAGAGACTCATTATCAGAAATATTTGGAAGAATGGATTTGTTCAGAGAAAAATACACAGTATTGCTTAGAATATTTAAACTAAAGCTGAATAAAATGTTGATTTCCCTTACTGGTTTCTCTGTTTTGACTGCTTAAGCTGCAGTATCTCCTTTGAATAAATGGTAAATGTGTAACATCCTTTATGTTTAGAAGAGATTGAGTGGGGTCTTCCACACCTCATTCAATTTTTTTTTTCCCTGTTTTGAGGACACATGAATACACTCACCCTCCAGATACTTCCATAGATTTCAGTGTGAATTTTGTTCTAATACTTTTTTCTGGCCTGTATTTCGATCATTTGTGCCCTGACCACATCCCAGCACATGAAAAGCATTTTCCAGCCAGCATTTTCCTCCAGCATATCACCTTTTTTTTTTTTTTTTTCAAGTAGGGAACAGAGAAATTTACTAAAAGAGAAAGCCTGCGGAAGGTGAGGTATCCAGCTGCAGCCTTAGCCTTAGCATAGATCTTTCACAACAGAAGACAGGCGTCTGGTGGGGTGTCCCTTCTGCCTCCACTATTGCATCTCTTGCAAACCTGTCTCAGTGGTCCGAGGCTCGAATACTCCAATGCAATCCCCGAATACTCCAGCTGTGAGCGCAACTTAGAATCCACCTAGGACAGACCAGGGCCAAATGAGCCAATTTGCTACTGAACAAGTGGAAGAATACCATATTCCCTCTTCTCCATTCACATGTTGGAAGTGTCAGCTTTATCTAACCAAACTCAGGCACTGGTTGGACTAACTAGTAATTAAGAATTTGATGCTAAACATTGTTATTAGTATATCTGACTGTGTTGAAATGGAAGTAAGAGCATAGCAGTAGCCTAAACCTCTGCTAGTTCAATTACATTTAGCTGTGCTAGAGTCTCTTTACAACTATTTTCAAAATAAATTCCAACCTGTATATACACACAAGGCTAAACTGTTTCTTTGAAAGGAAGATTATAGTTTTACTTGTAGAGATCAAGCGGGATATATAGTCTAGTGAAAACCTTCCCTGAGAAATTCAGAGAGCCAGGGCAAAGGCAGTACCACCTCATGGAGCGAATTTCCCACCACCTCAAATTATCACTTATTTTGAAACCAGAGGAGAGAGGGAGAATGAACCTTTAATAACTGCCCAGCTCTGAAATCAATTTCAGTGCTCAAGACAGCCTGTAAACACACAATCTGTTTTAAAAAAGGACTGATGCTGAGGAAAGTGAGGGGCACACTTTCCTGCTGTTGAAGTCAAATAAGGCTTTTAAATAGCTTCCATTTTCAAGGGTGTGTAAAGTGGCTACAGTATTAAGAGCATTTCGCTGACTGAAGACAAGGGATTGGATTCTCAGTTCCATTACATGCATTTAAATCAGGAGTAACCCACTGAGAATTGACCTGGTGTACATTTGTTATGAGAAAAAAAAAATGCGGTAAAGGCTTGAATTAAAAAAAAAAAAAATCTAAAAAGGATATAAATTATGAGGATTTACAATTTTGGGCCAGGAGTTGAGAGTCCTTTTAAAACCACGATTGATTGATGAAGCCTCACAACATCCTTGTGATTTGGTAAGTGTTACATTCGGTGTGCAGATGGTTGCTCTGAAGCACAGCATGTTTATATGGTTACAAGCCCAACAAATGAATTAGTGGCAGAGTGCGAACCAAATTCATGTTGCCATAACCTAACTAATACAGCAGTGCTTTGGGACAGCATTTCTTCCTTGTGATTGCTCAATACAGGCCAGTCTGACTGGCCAAATGAAGCTGCAGTAATAACTAAAGGCAGTGATCGTTTCTATAATTTTGCCTCTTTTTGCTACCAAAAATAATGACTTAGTATTCTCGTTGTGCTGCTGCTGTTATACCTGAATGGTGTGACATCTTGCCAATCTGAGACCAAGGGGTCTGCTTAACAATCCACTCGCTGAGCTAGGAGTTAAGGAAGTATGCATATAGTAGGCTTGGAGATGCTTGACTGACATCAGGTTCAGTAAGGACATTTTGAAGGACCAGACAAGACTGATGGCTCACAATCTGTGTGTGCAAGACAGACAAAAATAGTAGCAGGGACAGACTGCACAGAGTGAGGGAAGAGAATGGTAGTGTTGGTGGCCATGTAGGGCATATTTAGCAGCAGATCTAACTAGATTGGGAAAAAAAAGTAGAAGGGAAAGAAGGTGTGGGAGAGGGAGGAAGGAAGAAAGAGGACAGTGAAATGTAGCAGCTGCATACTGAAGCTGAAGGGAAGGGGCAGGGAAGGAGAAGGCTGGTGCCATCTGCCATTTGGCACTGGGCAGACGAAAGAATTGCACTCTGAACTGCAGAAAAGTGTTGTCAATGTCCACTTCAGCTGTGTCTGCAGCTTTTCCAGCTGCCTGGAGACTCTGGTTAAATCCTCTTGGCATTTTTTCTTGAAGGCAACAAAGTAGAGGGGGAAACAACTAGCACTCAAATTTTAGTTTTTGCCAGAGGGCCAGATAGTCAAGTAGCGTTCAAAATCTAGGGGAATCTTGCAAAGGCACACTATGTTCACTGAAGTTAGCACTGTACGGGCAGGATGAAGTGGGCTCTCTTGCGAATTGTGTTTCCAGGAGGCATCATGCCTTGAAGATTTCTGAGCACATCTCTTGCTAAGGCTTTTTCTTGCATGGATGTCACACTGCAGAGACTTGCTTGTGCTTGTGTGTCAAACTGATGGTTAGAGTTAAAAAAGGAGCCAGGGCTCCAGCAACTCCTCAGCTTTCTGTTCTCAGCCTCCCTGAGTGCAGCTGGAGGATCCTTGTGTGTGCTGAGATAGCTGGGGGCCATTAGCCTTAGCACCTTGCAGACCCTTCCTTCCATTCTTCTGAACAGACAGCTCAGGACATAATGTTCAGGAGGAAAATCTGCAGCTTAAACAGACTTTCTCCATGATTAAATTTATATCTACTGTAAATGCATTTCCCTATTGCTAAACTACAGTGGCAAAGCATCTTTGCATGTGTATGCAGAATCCTGCCTGCAAAGCACAGCTTTGCACAAGCTTAGTAGCTTTTCCCAATTAGCAAAGCAAGCTGTCTGACTACAGCACTCAGCTTTAGCCATGTAACCATGCTGCTTTTAGGAATTTGTGCCACCATAGCTAGATGGTCAAGGCTCATACCTCTTCATGTCTGTTGGTAATGTTTCTAGGCCAGCAAAAGTTTGTGGTTGGTGCTGAGGCTGGAGCTGGTCCTGGCTCTGCACTGCATGTGCTTGGAGACGGTCAGCCCTTGCTGGCTGAACCTGCACTCAAGGCACATTAGATATGAGGCACAAGTTACAGGAACAAAACCTACAAGAAAATGGCAAACTGTATTTCTGGCCTGCTGAATCAGCAATAGAGATGGGGAAGGAGGAGACTGGGTCTTTATGGTTTTCCCTGAAGGTCATGTCTGAGCAGGGATAATAATTGCTGGCGGATTGAAAAGGCCTACTGGGGAGATTGGAAAGTCCTGGAAAGGTCTGTTTTGGGCAGATTGAGAAGGTATGAAACTGAGACCTGAATATGAAACTGCTTGATAGCTTCGTAAGACCCCTTATTATCAGTGTCATCCTCTTAGTGACTGTACGAATGGCAATGCATATGATTGAATGTTTTTCATATAAATGTTGTGAAATAAATTGCGCTCCATTTCCTGCTGCAGGCTTCCTTCAACTGTAAATGTCAGGTGAATGAGATAAAACAGGGGCTGAGATCCACTCCAGCTCATGGCATCTCCTGCATTTCAAATGTACGTAGAGCTGCATTTCCACAAGCTCCACAAGACTGAATTATCACACTTCCCAGCACACTGCTAAGTTAAACAGAAGACTGATATACTACTAATAGTTGAAGCTTCATATAGCAGCCTCATCTGTTATCACATCCTCCGCCATCGTCCAACTTCTACTCCCACCTCGCAGTTACTCTGGCCCTCACGCTCTGTTTGTCTTATTCTTCCTCTTCTGACTCCATACCTATTTCCATGCATCTCACTTTCCTCAAGTCAGTTTGCCTACTGACCCCCAATGCCACCAACTCATGCAAGTCCTCCCTAAAAATCACTTCTGCCATGGCACAAGCTCAAAGCTTCTGGCCCCCTTCATGGGATGCTACCATAAGCCTGTGTTCCTGGCTGTGCACAGGGTGACAAAGAAGTAGAACCTGAAATCTGACGCCATTCCCAGACCTCACATGGGGCAGATGCTTAATTGTCTGTGTTTTGAGAAATACAAAATCAAAAGTCTGGGTTTGGTGGAAGTGGCAGGTTTCATTGAGATTTTACATAAGCGGAGACTGAGAATGAATGAAAATGCATTCAGAAATTAGCACAAAGCATTTATTATGACTGTGTCATTAAATCAGTCCTAGAACAACTTGCGTTGTTCAGAAATGGGACAGGAGCTCCAGGCCTGACCTAGAGCTGAGTCTGAGGGGCCTGAGTTTGAGGGACAATTTAATCTTTTGCAAGGTCGCTATTAACTGCCATGCTGTCACGATGCTCTAGATCAAAGGAGAGAGGATGATCACAGGGGGAGACCTGCAGCCACAAAACAGCACTTATATTTTTCAAAACCTTTCTACAGCCTGGCAGAGCAAATAACAACAGAAGTTAAAACATCACTTTCCAATTTCCTATTCTTTATTTTCACAAGATTCTTCTTTGGAACTGCAGTTAGGATATTTATTTCACTGCCTTATGTTTTTTCAAGACAGAACATCAAATGGTTTGGTAGAAGATAGAAAAACATGGCTCTTATCTGCATATAAGAGTGAGTGCATCCCTCTGCAGGGCTAGGCTCAGGTATTTGCAATGCTCATAGCCACTGTGACTCTGTTACCTAAATGACTAGCAATAATGGATTTCTCCTAGCATTACTGGAGTGTGGAGAAACTGGATGCTGTATTACTATCCTCATCTTACAGAACTGCGTCTTAGAGAAATTACAGCACTGACCGGGAGCACAGAGGAAATCTGCAGATCATAAACCTCAATCCAAAGCAATGCAGACACAAAGCCTGCAAACAGGAGTGAAATCTCCCTCCTCATCTACCTATGGGGACCAGATTTCCCTGAGACTGCCCCCTCTCCAGGCCCACACAAATGAGATTTCAGACTCCTGCATGATAATCTCAAAGCCACACTGGCTGAAATCTTTAGCTGACAGAAACTAGAGGAAATGCACAGCTGCAAAGCTGCCAATGATGTCAATTTACACCTGCTGAGAATTTGGCCTAATCCATTCACTGTATCCAATTACACAGACAATAAACCACTGAAATTGTCAGATAATATATATATTTAATATAAGATCAAAGCAGTCTTCTAGACTATGAGATCTTAGGGAATTCCTCTCTACTGAATTGGTAAGAAAAAAAATTATGTGAGGCAAAGATTCTCTTTTTACAATATTTCTACTGAATTTACTAGAAATGGGGAATTTCCTTTGTGAAGAAATGTGTTCTCACGAGAAATTACTTATGAAGAGACTTCCCCCTGGCTGTGTATTCCCACCAGATATCATTCCAGCTCTCCTGCTGAAGGTATTATTTAAGAGCAACTTTCCCAAACTCTTGTAAATTTTAGCTGGGGTACGACTGTACCAGGCTCCAGCTCCAAAGGAGATTTTGACCTCCCAGTTTTTGGGCAAAGATGTTGACACAGCACACTGCATTTATTCAGGTCATAGATTCTTTTCTTGATTAAGACAAAAAGGATTTCCAAAACAAGCCTGGAAAACCTGGCTCTAGCATAAGGCCCATAAAGCAGGAGTTGGGGTTGGTCAACCTTCAAATGTAGCCAGCCTTCCCATAGCACCATGCCCATCCAAGTGTGAAACGAACACTAATCAGTGAGTGACCAATATCCCTGCAAAGTCGGTAAATACTTTTACATTCCTTTTTCAAAATCATACGCCGGCATTTTGAACTCCCAGTGACACCAGTGATAAAACTCTCATTGATTACAGAAATGCCACGAGTTCACTTAGGGAATTTAGATGATTCATATTGAACCCACACTCAGTGGCTAAAGCAAAAGCAGAAGTTGACCTGTGTAGCAGGAGGTGCTTTGGTGCTGGAATGGTTTGCAAATTGCAGTGCTTTGGTAATTCTGCTCTGCTTCTGGTATTGAAGTAATTGTGTAATCCCATTTTTCTTTCTCTCTCAGAAGCCTGTTTTCTGTTAACATCATTGTTAGGCTGTTGTAGTTGTTAGTCTCTCGCAATGAAAGTGTGGCTTTATTTATTTTTTAAAGGAGAGGGAGAGAGAGTCTGTGTGGCTGTTTTTCTTCCTATGGAAATTTGATCAAATTTAGCTTTACAAATGCAGAAATAATTCCACTGAGAAGAGAATCCAGAGATGTTATTGTGTATGTGTGTGATATCCAAAGCTTTGGTTCAGAACTGCAGGAAACAGAGGCTCCATTTTCCAGCTCTGAGAGCTTCCTCCCTAACTAAAGAAACAATGAAACCTTTTCACAAAACTTCTCATCTTGTCCTCGCTTGAAGGCTTTTCCAGCCATCTCTGGCTCCAGGTCATTGCCTTCTAGTGTGTTGTCAGCTTTCAGATCGTTTCACCTTTTCATTCCTATTTTCCTTTTCACTTGCTCATTATCTCTCTCCTTCATTCTCAGCAATCTAGTCCTTGGTTTAGGTAAATGTCAAATATTCTCTCTACTGGCATGAAATGATATTTTAACATTTATGCTCTTGCTTTGCCTCAACTCGTAATTAGAATGATGAAATTAGCAATTTCATTAAAGTCAATGGGCATACTGCTAACAGAACACGTCTTTTAGTATGATTTAACATCAGCACACAATACAATGAAGGTGTCCAGCACTTAACATATGTCAGCATCAACTGGAAAAGATACTAGTTAGCTCTGAACCTGACTGAAATCGTTTGATACTACTGAATTGTGAAAAGATGTTTTACACCAATTGCTGTAATTTAAGTAACCAGAACCAAGTATTCCACTGCCTCCACTCAGCAATATCATACAACTTGTCATAGTGTCTCTTCCAGATGTCTGCACTAAGCGCAACAGCCATCTGGTATGAATCAAGATTGCTTTAACCTTCCTTCAAAGCCTCCTGGTCCTAGTGATGGCCTTTAGTCCATCTGCTTGTGGTGTTAGTTAAAACAAACTCAAGATTGTCAACAGACATCCCGCTGGCTATGCACAGCCAGAAAGCAGCACTGGTCTGCCCATGACATTCCTTTCCTCCGTGAGACATATCTCTGACTGCTAATATGACAGTTGCATAGAAGAGTTGATACAAAATCACAGTATTGACTCAGGGCCTAGGAGAGATCCGTGAGGGCTGCAGACAGGCACTAAAAACAGCTGTGCTGTAATGAGAATGGGTCTGGCTAGTGACACACATGCTGAACGTTTTCCTGAATGGCTAGGTTCGCACACACAAGAAAATGAGGGTTTTGGTATTTAACCATTGTTTTATTCTTTGCCTTTTCAAAAATGAACCGCCTGATACTGATATATTCTTTGACTTTGCAGAAATGAACTACTCAGTACAGATATGAATAACTGAACCAAGCTTGCTTTCTGAGGGATTTGATATCCTTTTATATCTAAGTGTGCCCCATAAAGAGTAAACTAGTTTTACGCAGACAAATCTGAATATTGATGACCATACTGGGGTCTTGCTATTCCCACAGTTGGAAAGGGATGCTGGGACAGAGAGCTGAGAAACCCCCATTGACAGCCAAATGTTGTGTTCAAACTACCTTAAAGGGGATGGAGAACTGCAACCCACATGCCCTAAACCCATCCTTCAGCGACTTCAGCAAACCTTGTCCCAGAGGGCTCCAGCGTCAGCAGGTAGGCAGAGTGCAATAGTTAGGTGCTCTGCACCACTGGTGCCATTAAAGGCCATGACATGGTAACGCTGTATCCCCAATATCTGTGCTAATCTAATCTGAAAAATCCCCCTTGACAGTTGCACAGTGACTAATACAAACCACTCTGAATATTCACGCTGTCATATTGCGTATGGTGTGGCCTGTGGAGCAGACTTACTTCCCACAGAACAAATTCACTGCAGTTTGAATGGGACTTGGTAGGCTTTTTCCTCTCCTGCCTGCTTCTGTATGGGAATCTTTTAATGCCATGAAAGTACTGGAAAATCACAGAAAGTCACACATGTTTTTGGGGGGTGATGTGAGCACTGAACACACACACAAAAGAGGCAGGTGGGGTGAGGTCTGGGTGTTTTGGAACAGGGAAGCAAAGCTTTCCTGGAATGAGGAACATTATAGACGTGAAAACTATCCTATTCACTAAATATGTCTCTATTTAATTTCTTTACTTTTATGTTGTCATATGTTCTATCTCAATGACATCTGCGCTGATGAATTTTGCCATTAGAAGCAAGGGTAATGTCACAATTGTTTATTTTATAAGTAGCTCACTTTGGATCGGACTTTCTACAGACAAGTATTGCTTCCAGTTTTTCGTATTTGACCTTATCAAAATTGAAGATTGCATTAACTGTCTAATGGGTGCTTACAAAGATGATGGAGGCAGATCCTTTTGGAAGTGCACAGTGAAAAGACAGGAAGCAATGGACTCAGGCTGCAGTGCAGCAAATTTCAGCTACTTGCAGGGAAACATTTTTCACAATGCTGATGACTAAGCACTCGAACAGGTTACCAAGCAAGGCTGTGGAATCTCCACCCTTAGAGATCCTCAACTCATCTAGACAAGACCTCCAGCAACCTGCCTCAACTTTGAAATTAGTCCTTTGAGCAGAAGGTGGAACTAGAGACCTCCAGAGTTTCTTTCCAATCTGTAGTAATCTTTGATGCTCAAATATATTTGTAAGACAATTCTACTGTCCAGAGTGCTGAGGTAAAGAGCAATACTCTCGGTTTTTCATGACATGAAAGGTGGACCTGGAGACTTCTAGACTTTAACTCGTGAATTTCTTCAGTTTTTGAGCTGAAGAGCTATGATTCTTTGTGAATGACAGCCTTTGGAAAGGAGCATGTAATGCACTTTCAAAAGCTTAAAACAACAGCAAAATATAACTGAATCAAACAGCAAACAGACCCAGAATTTGTTTTTACAGCTGTTTTTCCGGAAGGCTTGACTCTGAGATTTGCTGCCATCCAATGATTGAAAAGGAACAGTCCATGTAACATTTGTGTGTAGTCAAGGCTGCTTGACCTTTTTCAATCATACACTCCAAGAAAAAGTTCATGCTAGATGAAGATACAGTGGCAGAAGTTGTTCATAATTCCAATCATAGCCTGTTCATGGACAGTTTGTGAAGAAAAAAAAAAGAAAAAAGTAACATTTATCAGAGAAATTACTAAATTACTCTCCTAGCTCTGACTGCCTGTTCCCTATACTTCATAAATGTTACTTTACCTCACAGCATAGAAGAAGGAAGGCTAATATTTTAGCCAGGCAGGTATATTAACTGCCACTCAACAAATGGGCAAATCACTATATTTGCAAACTCTGCACACTAATCATTGTAAGCAGTCTTCAGGAACAGGCACATTAACTTTACTGTCATGTAACTCTTGGCATATGTCTGCAAATAGAGCTGGCACTATTTAATTTAAAGTTTGATTTTACATCACTTTTTTATAGTGGGCACATGTTTGTAATTTTTTAAATTAAGCTAAATTCTTTTAATTTAACTTAAATCTGCACAGCTATCTATAAAGGTATTGTTTGGCCATTAAGGTCCACGGAATAACTAAGTTCAGATCAGAACTATGAACAAGTTTATTTTTGTGTGCATGATCCTCATGACTGCATGAGGATTTTAAGTCCTGAAAGCATTTGTACTCAGTCCTCTCCAAAAGTTTTTTTTTTTTATACTGCTAAAAAGCATGAGGTTGTAATCTGGGACACACTGTGGTCAAAGAGCTGAAAACAAAAAATTAAAATCAAGAGAATTTTGTCATTGAATAAAAAGTTCAGATAAACATCTACTTGT
>VXAV01001496.1:142507-156755 GCA_013399715.1 Alectura lathami | reverse complement strand
GCAGGATGTAGCCCTGGGTATTCTTGCACTCAGCTACATCTCCTGTCAGTTTCTTCGGCTGCTTTGTCCAGTTCACTACCCTGTTTCTGTGAAATGCTGTTAAAAGAATGTACGGTATATATATGGATTCACTGAACCACAAGGTAGGGTGACCACTGGAGAGCCTCTTCAGTTGCATGATGCCTGTTAATGTGGCATTATTCTAATACTATTCTTCAAATGAATGTCACCACCTTCCTCACAGCTTCTCTGAGCTCTGAAGTCTATGGAAAACAATATTTTTATCACACTATAAGAACAGAATCCTTGAAAGGTTTCAGCTTTGGTTTTTTATCCAGGCAGACATTTCAATGTTCTTCAAAGGTGTGCTGTGTGCAAGACTCATCTAACCTCAGTCCTATACATAAAACAGAATGAAGCTTGGCGCAAGATTACTCTAAAATCGCTAGACCAAATGTGAAATGAGAAATCTTTCTGATCTTTGTGACCCAGTCTTCAAATCCAGTTTATGGTAGAGCATACAGAGGTCATGATATAGCAGCCATTCTGGATACAAATTTGCCTGAAAGGTTGGACGCTGACCATGGCAAGTATGGCCATTCTGCAGATGGCTCCAAACTATACTGCGCTGATTTATGCTGGCACTGCTAGTTCAGTGATCAGAAAACAGGCAAGGCAAATTCTCCAAATGCACATTTGCTAGGTTAAGGGGTGCTTTTACTCCTGGTATTTTTGCAATCCTTTCTTTAGATCATGATTGTCAATATCAATGGGAGGACTGACCATGAACTAGTGTCACAGAGGCTGCACACTAGCCTTCTAGTCCTTTCAGCAGGAAGTCTTATCTTCTGCCAGAACATCTCAGATACTTGCATTTTTTCAAAATGCTAGGCATTTCTGTCTACATCTTCTGAAAGGAGAAATGAATTTGGTGAGCTCAGAGGATACTGGAGGAAGGTAGGTGTCTGCCAAACCACTGAGCTGGCAAAGATTTTGCTGAGGACTCCATCAGCTTGCATCTGGCCAAAGGCCTGTTATCTAATTTAGTGACAACAGTGTAATGTTATTTTCTTTCTTCAGGCATCAGGCAGAAGTATATTGTGATGCACTTGGGCTGTGGCCCCATGAAAGAGAGCAAAGCTTTGATTTGCTCATCTTATGTCTTCCCCAAAACTATTGACAACAGTCTTCCACTTGCTCTAAAAACAAATAGTTCTGATAGATATAAATACTTAGGTGGTTTATTTTATACCTCTAGGCTCCTTCACAGATCATACAGAACAATGTGTCCTTGTGATTTCCACTGTGACCTTACAAGTACTTCAGAAATTCTGAATTCTGTGAACTGAGTTTAACTGGATATTATCCAGTCAGTCAGAAGAAATTGAAGTCCTGGAAAATCCAAGCAAATATCTCAACTGACTGTTCAGTGCTTCCTGAAGGCTAGAACTCTGTATTCATTTCTCTTTTATGTCTGAGAAGAAGGGCGCTAGAGCCCACATCTCCTGCTATCAATAAAGCACCTTTATGGCTTCTAAGCTTTGGGCAAGGTGAGGGAGCAGCTCTATCCATCGCCTCTGTTGAAGTTTCACTTTGCAGTGAAAACAAAAGAACAAAAACGAAACAAGATTCACTCAGCAAAGAGACAAGATTGAAAACTAACCACCAATTGAGTGATGGGTGTACTCTGCTGGGAGGGAAAGAGTTTGAGGCTCCAGCTCCTCTTCAGAAGACTATGTGTTTTATATATTTGTGTGATGGACAATTCATCTCACATCCCAAGGCTTTCACTACTCTAACACTGAACCAATTACCTGCCAGTCAGACTATCAGATTAGTACACACACTTTTTTGGATGCTACCTCTGGTTTCCATAGAAACTGTGTTAAGCCTCATCCTCTCTCAATTAGAACTTTTTATAATTTCTCCACCCTTATGAGATCATTTATGGTTCCCATGGTAATCACTAAAAATTTGTTATCTCTCAAGTACTGCTTCTTAATCAGAGGCTCCACCAATAGCAATGTCCTGCTGAAACAGAAAAAAGACACGAGAAGGATCTAGTACTCTTTGGGAGTGTAGTGTGTCCTTGAGTCATCATGTACCCCAAGTCCATACTGAGCCTCCTAACTCTGCCATCAAGGTTTTGTTTGCTGTGGATTTCATTGTATTCACAGACCATGCCACAATGTATCCATTTTATTGATTGCAAAAAGTAAGTCACAAAGATTTACGTTGATTTTCCCCAAGATGATGCCACATGCCAAGTTATCTCAACAAAGCTTGTAGGGAAATTCAGATCTCCTTTGTTGAATTTAGCTGCTATCTGGTTCCCTTTTCACTGGATCACAGCACTATACACTTTGACACAAAACATCTATCAATGCCCCAAATGCTCCATGTACACATATCACACGTTCAAGTGTTTGAAACACCACACAGTGTGAAAGCAATTATATATACACAGACTACATTGACGAATAATTTTATACACTTTTCTTATAGTTTAGCTAGTCATTTCCATCACTATACATGTCTCAGTCCTTGATAATCTGTCCTACAACAGTCAGACTCAAAAGCCTTCCTTTGGCACTAAGTACAGCCATGTAGTTATCTCAGCCCAGTCTTTGTAACATCGGCCCACGCTGCCTCTCATCTGTGGCAGTACTGCTTTTCATCCTTCTCCGATGTTGTACTTGCCTTTTACAGCTGATCCTATACTGATACAAACCAAATAAACTATATTTCAAATTTTGGCTTCGTAAATAATACAAATATGTGCATATGTCTTCTGAATGTAGAAGCCATCACTTCATGTGGTAAAATCCCAACCTTTGCTTTTGCAATGAAGCCAGGACTTCACCCAGGGGTTTCAAGTTGAGAGTGACCATTGTTATCAGCTGTCATGACTTCCACCCAACAACTGCTGCATTCAGTTACTCCTTCCTCTTTGAAATAAGCCCTGTCTTTTGGAAAAACATCAACTCTTGATTGAAGATATGAAAGTAAATGAATACCTTCTTTTCCTCTACAGATTTGGCCCTGGTAGTTACTACAGATACGGTTTTTATTTCCAGTAAGACGTACCACATGATGCACATTGAATTCACAGAAATTGCTATCTTGTACATTCCTGTGTGTTCAAGTCTTTTCTGCCCCTACTCTCTCAGCACTATAAAGCATCTCACTGAGACTTAGAGGTTTTTTTTTAGGATGAATCTTATTGTATCTTTCAAATAAGGATTTTTTTTTTTTTTTTGAGGAAAAGTGTCATTAATCCAAGAACTGGGCTGATGGGATATGATCCTGAATGTGAATACATAAATATCATTATGCATTGGAGATCACATGTGTGCTGGATCCTCTTCTCTGAAAAACAAAGGGAATGTCATGTGCAGCACTTTACAAGAGGTTCATTAATGGAGAAAATAATAGACAGTTAACAGTAACTTCATGCAGAATTGCTCAGTTTATTCATCAGATCAGGTTATCTCCCATGCCCATGGATACCCAAGGTCTATAATCTGTTCACATTGCTGCTCCTTAAAATTCACAGAATGGTAAATATTCAAGCTGGGATACTAGCTGCCTACCAGAAAGCTTCTTCAACAGTCTTTTCTCTTCATGCGTAGCTGAAGTCAGAGAATTCTGACTGTATCTGTCAGAGAGCACTGAGGTTATCTTAGCTTGTATAGCCAGTAGGTTTTAGGACCTGCTTAATATGATTAGTACTAAGTAGGGTGTCATTTAATTTCATAGCTATATGTAACATTTAAAACAACAACATTTTAGAGTTATAAAGACACATCAAAATTTAAGAGAAAGTTTTGTAGCTTTGTATTGAAAATAGGTTACACGTATAACTGATAATCATGTAACTGAACACTGGCATCCATTTGATATCCAAGTAAAGTTATGTGGAACCTATAACAGATCAAAGAGCAGTACAGATATTTTCTTAGTATCTTGAAAAGCCAATGTGCTGTCAGACTCTTCAAGGGCTTTGCGAACAAGGCATCAGAAGGAAATGAATTGCCACAGATGCTTGTTAGCAGCTTTATTAGACACAGACAGTAACCCCAGCTTCAGAAGAAAATAAGAATAATATATAAAGTAGCATTATTTCAGTACTGTTCCAGAAACCTCATCACAAAGAATTTTTTTTTTTTTTTCACCGAACATCAAAGCTGCAAATCATTTGGAGCTGAGACCAGTGTCTCACCAAAACCAAAATACCTCATGGAAAGAGCACACCTCATAAAAAGAGGAATTAAATGTCAAAAGATCTCTCAAGCATTTTAAAGGCTTCCAAGGTCACACTATCAGAAATAGAGAGTTTAAATGCATTTTTTGGTATCCTTCCACTTGGAGACAGAGAAGTGCTCTGTATACATGTCTGTGCTTGTGCGTGTATATGTTTTACAGATAGTGATACGAAACCAGAAGCACCTTGGCAATGGTTGTATGAAAAGATTGGCCTGGGTCAAGGGTTTGCTGCCACTTTTCACATCTCAGGTACAGCTCTTGGAAAATTCCTGTTAAAATGGACTGTAGGAAATCATAGAATCACAGAATGGCTTGGGTTGGAAAAAACCTTAAAGATCATCTAGCTCCAACACCCCTGCCATGGGCAGGGTTGCCACCCAGTAGATCAGGCTGCCCAGGGCCCCATCCAAACTGGCCTTGAACACATCCAGGGATGGGGCATCCACGGCTTCTCTGGGCAGCCTGTTCCAGCACCTGACCTCCCTCTGAGTGAAGAATTTCCTCCTAATATCTACTATAAATCCCCCCTCTCTTAGTGATAGCACAAAGGGGAGTGGTTTTAAACTATTAACCCATGTAAAAGTCACTCCCCCTCCTGTTTATAAGCTCTCTACCAGAAGGCCGCAATGAGGTCTCACCAGAACTTTCTGTTCTCCAAGCTGAACAAGCCCAGCTGCCTCAGCCTTTCCTCATAGGAGAGGTGCTCCATCATCTTCGTGGCCCTCTGGACCCACCCCAACAGCTCCACATCTTTCTTGTGCTGGGGGCCTCAGGCCTGGACGCAGTACTCCAGATGTGGTCTCACAAGGGCAGAGTAAAGGGGGATAATCCCCTCCATCTCCCTGCTGGCCACCCCTCTTTTAATGCAGCCCAGGATACAGCTGGCCTTTCAGGCTGCAAATGCACACTGCTGGCTCATGTCAAGCCTCTTGTCCACTAGAACCCTGAAGTCCTTCTCAGGGCTGCTCTCAAGGAGTTCTTCTCCCACTCTGTACACACACCTGGGATTGCCCTGACCCAAGTGCAACACCTTGCACTTGGCCTTGTTGAACTTCATCAGGTTCTCGTGGGCCCACTTTTACAGCCTGTCCAGATCCCTTTGGATGGTATCTCTTCCTTCTGGAGTATCAACTGCACCATTCAGCATAGTTGAAACAACCTTTTAATTAACATCTCAGTTTCTAATTGTTTGTTCTTAAATTGCCTGTGTTTAACAGTGTAAGCATTTTCTGATTCCCCAGCAAGGTTTGAAATCAGAGCTGACAGAGGTGAATGAGGTAATAGAATATACACCTTACTGACATGGAAAAGGATATTGCAGCTATTGTTTACCTAGAAGTAAATTTCTCCAAGGCTGAATTAACAAAATGACAGTGCTCTGATTAGATTACCCTATTAGTTTTGCACTAAGCTAGCTTGTGGATTCTGAGTTTTGTATGCATCATACAAAGATGTAGGCACCATACCTGCCTTGTGTGCAGGATGCCAGGCACTTGTACTCCAGGACCTACACTCAGTGCTTTTTCCTGTAGCAGTGCTTAGGGTGATTGGATGCTTCTGCATCCTTTTCTCATCCTTCCTTCACCTAGCACAGGGTGGCAAAAAGGTTCGTCCATCTTCTCAGAGCCGACAGTCTTGAAGCCACTCCACCTTCCCCAAAGAAACAACATACGTCCATCTTCCTAATGACATGAGCAGAGATTTATTTCCATTTTAGAGCAATTCTGTAGCACTTACACTTGTCGTTTCTATGTTATTTAACAGAGATGTAGGTCTCACAAAGCAAGATGTATCTTGCCCATGGCTCTTGCTTCCCAAAATGGTGCTGTCACTGCCTTTCAGGAAAGGCTTAGGGAGGTCTCTCCTTGCGTTAAAAGAAGAAAGAAGCACAACCTTCATTGACCCATAAGACAGAAACATGAGAAGGGTGCAGTCTGCTCTTGGCAGCACTTCCTAGGGAAAGGGGAGGCCTGGGTTCCTCTGAGTGCTTCTGTGGCTGTTAAATGTAAAGTGTGTGACCAGCCCTTGGAGGAAGATTAGAACCTAAGTCTTCTATTTCCCAGATGAGACAAGAAATTTGGACCTGTTTCTAGATCCTGGAAGGGCCTAGGGATTCCAGCAGCAGAGAGCAGAATAGACATGGAAAACCTTGTTGACAAATAAGCAGATGCTGACAGATATGTGTTTCTAGTGTGAGTTGGGCATAGAGTTTTAAGCTCATATTTTTGGGCTTGTACACTTTGATTCTTTCTTTTAAAGTTTATATTCTTGTTGAAATACTTAACTCCTGCTCTTTTCATTCTCTGATAATATCTTCTAAAGTCAATGGGCCTGCTGAGAAAGCAGATAACCTTTCATCTGGACTGGGTCACCATGCAGCATCCGTGTAAAAGACAGAAAAACTTTCAAACACCAGCCTTAAAGCAGCTTGGGCTTCACAGGTACTATGAATTTCCCTGGTAGAAAATTCAGCTTCACCAGCTGCATTGTCTCAGCTGCAGCTAAAATCCCAGTACTGCAAAGCATACGCTATTCTATTTCTAAGAATAAATGAAGAACATATATACCTCTGTATAGCATGAGAGATTCTGCTCAGAACTGCACAGGTGATTTTATTTACATCTGTGTCAGCGAGGTCAAAATCTCATCCAAAATGTTCAGCTTTGTGTGTTGGCTAGCAAAAATGTTCACACTCTAACTAAATTTGTCTTATAAATCACCTTGACAGTTCTCATAATTCAACATAATAGGTTCTTTGCAGAAAGAATTGTCTCTCAACTGATGCAAGGGGATGGACAAGATAACCTAAAAGGGTTTTATGTCTATGAAAAATTCAATTCTTGACCCTTTTCTTATTCCTCTGCAACTCCACCCATTCAAGAACAGTTATATCCTGAGCATTAAGGAGATTTCTCTCCATTAGATCCCCAGATCTCTTTGCTAGTCAGTATGCTGCAGCATCTTCCTACTTAGCATATTCCCTCTTTATATTCTTTGCTCCAAGACTCATTATTCTACAGTTATCTGCACCGAACTGAATTTGTCATCTTTTTGCCCAATTACTTAAATGATCTAAGACCTTTTGTGTCTAACTGCATTGTTCTTCCTTATTTACCTTTCCTCACCATTTGCTGTCGCCCAGAAATCTTGCTTTCAATACTGTCGAAGTCGTGTATAAATGACGAAGCATTTAAAGAACCATGGTATAACACTCATAGTGAAATGCCTTCTCAGTTGAGACATGGAAAATAAACACCATTTCTGTATGTTTTACAGATCTCACGCTGATGCCTTCCTGTCACTGTCTGCTACCTGCAGCCCTCGGATGCAAAAAACTCATATGGATGCTGCCGATGCAAACATTAATTTATGAGATGACTATCTCAAAGCCATAAAAGAAAGGAATGTTTTCCATGTAACAGGACTCCCTAGGTTGGAAAATAATCCAATGAGTACATTGATGGCTGTGAGACTTTGCAGTTATGCAGATACTTTCTGCCTACACTATTGGCAGGGAACAGAGGAGATGTGGTGACTTTCTTCAGAATTACAATTTCCCACATAGCTGGAGAGGACCTCCCTCTCCTCATGTAAATAGTACATTTTGGGATAAAGCCATGCTGGTCAGGTCAATCTCTTCCTTGTTCTCAGTGTAACATCTGTGTAAAGCTTCTGAGTGATGTTTTTGACTGCACCAAGATCCGGAAAGCTTTTCCAAAAACTTAATCAGTATCACTGAACTGGACTACTTTAAGTGCACTGTATTTAGCAACCCACCATCATCAGTTCAGTGCAGAATCTCTGCTCTGATCTTTAAGGGTATAAAGAAACTAGCAAAAACTTGGACAAACACCAGTAACCCACCAAAAAAGCTAATCAACTGAAAACATCTGCCTTTACAGCATTTTTTCTTCTTTTCCTATCTTTCCCTGCCCTATATATATTCAATATGGAAAAATCCTTAACATGTTCATTCTTAAAGTCATGCTCCAAAAGTTATTTTAACGTGATTTAGAGGGTAGATGACCTACAACCTTTACAGCTACATCAGAAGAACTGAGCCCCCTGCTCACTTCTGGATCCTGGTCTCTAGTTTGTTCTTACAGCATAAATAAAAGTTCACATCCAAGGTGGGTGACAGAGGAGGACCACTAGATTGTATCTTCTCTTGCTTTACATTCTTCCTTCCCATCAGAGTAATGGAAGGTAGCCATGGGAAAGCTGAGAGATCAGTTCAATACCCTAGTAGCTGTTTGGCTGCTTCTGCCCTAGGAAGCAAGAAAATGGGACAAGCAACCCATCGCTAGAAGCTCATCCTGCTCCAGGTTATAGCCCATGAGAAGGCTGGAGATTCTCCGTGACCTGAACACTAGTATCTAGTTTCATGAAGGCCTGATCAATCACAGGAAACTCATCTAAGTGGAAAACATTGTTTTATGGATGGAAAGAAAATCTATCAGGCCATAAAGCACCCCAATTTGAACAGCAGAGAAATACCTATTTTCAAGAGAACTTGATTTACAGTCTTGAAACATATACTGCAGCTAGTTCCAGCTCCCTACAACATCAGGATTTACCTATAATGTATTTTTCAGTGCCTTTTACAGTACATTTTTTTTTTTTTTTTTGTTTCCCAGGAGTAAATGGGAACTATAACCTTCCTTCTAGAGCAGTAGAGATGGACATGCTAGATTTGCCTACATTACAGTTTTAGTTTAGATCAGAGTTTGTTTTGGAAGCAAATTTCTCAGTTATACTTGCTGCAATTTCCTTCACAACAGGGAATTGTACATGAAACTGATTTCATTTTGGATTAAACTGAACCAAAAGATTTTCTCTAGGAATGCAGCTAAGAGCCACTAATGAGCACTTGCACTGTGAGATCAGGCTGCGCTCCACACTTATGGTGTGTGGATGTCAGGTCCTCAGGTCGGGTGCTCATTATTTTATTGCAATGCTAGCAATTTGGAACTGGTTTCTTATCTTCTTATACCTGTAAGGTGGTTGCCATCTCCAACACATTTTCATATTGACAAGTAAAATTTGTGTTAGAAAAGTCCAGAGAGGACGCATTGAAGCAAGGTCGGTGAAAAGTCGTGTGAACCATGTGAAAGACATACAAGAAGAATTGGGGAAGTTGGTTACTAGTGGAGGAAAAAAAAAAAAAAAGATAAAAAGATAAAAAAAAAAAAGATAAAAAGATAAAAAGGGTAAAGGAATTGTAGGGAAATCAGAGGGACGCTGAAGGAATGAAGAAAGGTTTAGTGAAATGAAAGAGCCTGAAAGTGAGGAAAACATTAGCAAGAGCTGCCGAAAAGATCAGATGGCAAGTAGGGGAGCAAAAGTGAAGCTGTCTGTGGCAGTCAGAAAAGAGAGTACATTTCAAGGTAGTAGCTGAGAAGTTCCTTGTGAATGGACAAAAAGAGTAAAATTATTTTCAAATGCACTGCCTTGTTCTGGGAGTGGACAACACATCCTCCTGTTTCAAAAGACAAGAAGAATATAGAATGTCTTACTTGGCCAAATTCATTATTTTTGAATGCCTTTTATATGGGTGGAAAAGAACCAGCAACACACATACGTGCACATCGGAGAAACTCACCATAGTCTGACCACAGTGGCCCTCAACCTTAGTCCTCCTATTCTTTTCTCTGCTTACACTGAGTATCATATTTAAAGCAGTTTGTGAGGCCTTCCAGGCAGAAGCCATATCACAATCATAATTTTATTTCCCTGAAACACCTCAGCACATTTTTTGCAAGTTTATAAATATATTAAAAAAAAAAAAAAAAAAAGAAAAAAGTAAATAATCTTCATCTGTACCTGTGAAGCCTGGGAGCAAGCAAAAACTGCAGCAGGGAAGTGCAGATGTTGGAGTGCTGGAGGCACATCCTTCACTTGTGTTGAGCAATAAGTGAGATCTTCCACCATGAGCAGCAATCCATTTCAGTTTTGATTCCGCCTCAAGCTTCCAAGAATATGGTGCCGCTGGTGAAGGGCAGCTCCAAGCAAAACACATCAGCAGATACTTTCCATTCCTTCCCTGTTACGCTGCACAAACTCATCAAAGCCATGACAATCACATCATTATTAGTAGCAACATTAGATTGAAGAGCATTATTTTAAGTTCCTGATGAATAGGCTGCTGGGAATGCAATGCATAGAAATGGACAAAACTGAGACATCAAGCTTGTTACAGGGATTCTATAACTTCTTCCATACATATTTTCAGGTCTAGGTGTAGCGATACTGAAAAGAGTGGCAGACCCCTGCATCCCCACCAGCATCACACTCACTGTTTCCCTCCCAGTCCTCCTAATGGAAAAAGGAAGCAGGAGCAAAGCCCTACCCCTTTCTTTCCCTCCTCCCCTTCGCAGTTAGGGCTCGAAGAGCCAAACACACAGCAGAGACATGCTGTATCCCATTAAGGGTTGTAGCAGTAAACAGGCTCTTCAGCAACACCAGGAACTGTCATGATCTCAAGTGCAGAAGCTAACAAACAGCTGAGAAGTTTCTGGATGAGCAGTTCACAGAGGCTGCAACAGAGGCGACCAGCGTGGCCAGGCTTCCCACCGTCTGTCGTCAGGGATTGCTCCTCCAATGCTCTCGCTATAATGCCGAGGCTGCTTGTTGAGAGTTTAGCTCCTACAGCATTACAAAATGCAGACAGATGACCACCAAGAGACCAGGAGAGCACAAGGCACGTATCGGGAGACCAAGGAATTTGCTGGTTGTGTATCTGCATCCTCAGTTTCAAAAAATCTGCCTTTCCTTTGCTGTCATCCTGCCCCATCTTTTCTGATCTTTAGGAAGAAACTCTGCGGAGGAGCTGTCCTTTCCTCTTTGTCTGGCTCTTGGAAAGCAATGCCCAACAACAGCTTTTTCTTGTGGTGAAGGAGTAGGTAGTAGGTAGCCACCTCCAACGGGACAGCTGCAAACACATCTCGGTCATGTTTCTGCAGTGAAAGCAAATTCCCCCCTGCTTGGCTCCTTCTGGAACTCATATAGGGGTCTGAAGCTAAATTAATTTAGCAGGTTTGGGAGGAAGGTGAATGTGCCCTGAGGCACTCTGCTTCACTAGGCTCTTCTGGTGTGCCATTTTAGCTCCTTAAGTCCTAAGTAATGTCCATCATAAAAGCAGATGGAGGAGGGAAGCCTAGTACTATGCAAAGAGTGACCACACACAGGCTTTCCCACCAATGATCAGAGATATCCAAGGTATTTTAGCCAGCCTGTTAGACCAGATCATCAGCAGAATTCAAGCCTAGGAAGTCCAGAGTCACAACAGAAACCAATATTTGAAAGAGGTATTACTAGCATTCTGCCACCTGTTAGACATGTATTTTAAAAGTAGGTGATCTCACTTGAAATTACATGCGAGTCCAGGTCTCACATTACCTTCTAGAATCAATTTCCATAACAATTCTCCAAATATTTAAACTCTTTCCTCTTTTTTAAATTACATGCATTTGTGTGAAAGAGATGTTTCTGTTACAGAATATGAGTCTTTGCGAAAAATGCCAGTTTAGACAGCATTGTTCATTCTGCTCTCGATCCTTGCACAATAAAAATTTCCACTGGCATCTCACTGCTGCTGGTTAACTTGATACTTTCATAGGTTTGTATTTTTTTCCTTCTTCTCATTCTGTTAGAGAAGTTGGAATGGGCCTGAACTCCCTAGTAGCTTGAGTTAATTTGGGAAGCAATAGTGTCAAAATTCCCACCCAGAAGTGATGCTAAACAAATGTTGAAGGCAACCATAGTTTCTCCTTCTAAATATTTCATTATGGCAGAATCCCAGGAGATGTTACCACTCAATCCTACAGTACAGAACTAATCAAGTTACTTCAGGCAAAATTCATCTCAACTGACGTTACCTGTCTGCAGTGTGGGTGTTGGGACATGAGCCTTTTCACCTCCCATGCAGAGTTAGTGGTGTTCCCACAGAAAGCTCAGGGTTTGGGGCAGATCTGACCAAAGGTAGGGCAAAATGAAGCCTGTCTCGAGCTCCGCTGACCGTACAGATCGGCTCTGCACTGTCTATAATATAAAAGAAGTCTGGTTTTCTCAGGTGGACATGGAAATGGGTTCATTGTAAATAAATGCAGTTAGTCATATGTATTTTAGATAGCTGTACGCCCAGTCCTGCCAACAAGGAGGTATAGTGAGGGAGTAGAGCACACTCAGGGTGGGTGGCATCTTAGCAGACTGCAGCATACAGACTAATATATCCCAACAAAGTATGTGCAAACAGATATTTCAGCAGCTCATAACTAAGATTAATGGGCATGAATATTAATAGGAGCAGCAGAAGTCACATCCCTGGCAGAAGGAAAATGTCATGTCTGCTGTGGAACATGTGGACATTCGATTTCCCAACAAATCTTGGGACCTGGGCAAAAGAATCAGTTTTTTCATTTCCTTGATATATCTTTCAGTCAAATTATTTTTGTTGAAATTAAGGCATAGGGTTTTTGGAAAAAAAAAAATATATTTAAAAATACAAGCAAGCTAATAGAATTTGAAACAAAACAATTCAATTCAAAACCAACAAAACTAGCACAAAGTAGCTCAGAAACAGGCAGAAAGTTGTACTGAAAGTAGTGAGTTATTCCTACAGTCTAGTAGAACTTTTGAAAAGAGGGGTCAGATAGAAGTGAAAGTGTTATGCAACCTCAGAGGCTGCATGGTCAGCTCTGACTGTGCTTGTTCCTGAATAAAGACCCAGCTAAGATTGAAAGCCTAACATTAAACCTATTTTCATGTGCTCCTTCATTTTCAGAGTGGCTTTTCCAAAGACAAGAGGTTAAGAATAAGATACTGAATAGTGTGCAGAAGGTACATAGCTTAAATTAAACCGAGATTCACTGGTACACAATCATTTGCTCCTGTAATTGCCTTCAGGTATACCTATATGTGATTGCCCAGGTCTTCTGAAGAACCTTCAAAATGTTGTTCCACTACCTATGGTGAAGGTACCTGTGAAAAGAATGGGATTTGGTATTTTAAAATGCAGTTTACTGAGCAAGGTGCTAACAAGGGAGATGTAATACTGTTTTATTATTTGTTTAATGGGATGAAGGTCATCACAGGTTGTCATAGTTGAGGAGCTTTCTCAGCCTGAAAGAATATAATTTTTAAAAAATAGGTTTTACTGTGGTAGAGACAGCTTTTAGAAATAGGTGGGACACTTTACTTAAAATCGAATGCACTTAGGGGGCAACTGTCTTTAGTTTTCTTTAGCTCTGAAGTAGCTTTTAATTTCAGGATGGGTAGGCAGATGCTGTTTTCCAGATCTAGGCATCTGACCACCTCTGTGGAATATGCTTTTTTAGCCCCTGCCTAAACTTCCCTCCAGGCTTAGCTGTTCCCAAAATGATCTTCATTCAGGACTTTGATGTGTGTGTATGGGAGCAATTTAGAAAACATATCCTAAGATGTGGATGAAGATCACAGTAAACTTTCTCTGCCAGAGGAAAAGAAGGGGTCAGCTACTTTGCTTTGAATCAATGCTTCATTGACCATGAATTTCATCACCGCCATGTCTTTGGCTTAGCCCCCATTCACTGCCTCACTGACCTTGATTCTGAAAATGCTGGTAAGAATTCATTCCTGTGCCACAAGAGAAGTAGTCCTCGCTAGTGTCCTGTACACATCTATTTGCTAAAGGCATTGCTAGTTCAGGCTAGTAAAGGCATTTTGTAATTCCAAAATACATCAGATCCTGATTCCCCCCTGGTGGTCTGTGTGGCATTTATTGAACAGATTCATCCCTCTTTGTTGCATGTGAAGACTGATATGCCCAATTCACTTGACTTTCCTCTAAAATTGCATTTTTTTTCCTGTCATTCTTTTACTGGGATCAGTCAGGATGTTGCTATTAGAAATGGTTTGCATTGCTAACTGAGCCTGGGAAGATGTTGTTTGTCTCACAATGTCGAACTTAGTAAGGTACTCCACAGTAATCAGTAAATATAAGAAT
>VXAV01001496.1:103586-128756 GCA_013399715.1 Alectura lathami | reverse complement strand
CACGACGCCCAAGTCCTTCTCCGCAGGGCTGCTCTCAAGGAGTTCTTCTCCCAGTCTGTACACACACCTGGGATTGCCCCGACCCAAGGGCAACACCTTGCACTTGGCCTTGTTGAACCTCATCAGGTTCTCGTGGGCCCACTTTTCCAGCCTGTCCAGGTCCCTCTGGATGGCATCCCTTCCTTCAGGGCTATCAACTGCACCACTCAGCTTGGGGTCATCAGCAAACTTGCTGAGGGTGCACTCGATCCCACAGTCTAAGTCATTGATAAAGATGTTGAAGAGCACCGGTCCCAAGACGGACCCCTGGGGGACACCGCTCATGACCGGCCTCCACCTGGACGTAGAGCCATTGACTACAACTCTTTGGCTGCGACCATCCAGCCAGTTCTTTATCCAGCGAACAGTCCACCCATCAAATCCACATCTCTCCAGTTTAGAGATAAGGATATGGTGCGGGACCTTGTCAAAGGCCTTGCACAAGTAGAGGTAGACGACATCTGTCGCCCTTTCTTGGTCCACAGATGCCGTAACTCCATCACAGAAGACCACCAGATTGGTCAGGCACGACCTGCCCTTGGCGAAGCTGTGCTGGCTGTCTCGGATCGCCTCCTCATCTCGCATGTGCCTTAGCATCTCCAGGAGGATCCGCTCTTTCCAGGCACAGACGTGAGGCTCGCCGGCCTGTAATTCCCCGGGTCTTCCTTTCTCCTTTTCTTAAAAATGGGAGTGATGTTTGCCTTTTTCCAGTCACCAGGGACCTCGCTTGACAGCCACGACTTTTCAAATATGATGGATTACAGCAAGCCTGGGCTGTGCTCACTTTCTCACCAGGAGCATGAGGCCAGGCCACAGCCTGGTGACGTGGTCATGGCTGTCACTTGTCCTTCACTGCTGGAAAGGTCCCTCTTGAGCCGTCTTTGCAGGCAGCAAGTGTGGGGCCCTGCTGTAAAGAGATAAGGGGGTAAGAATGACACAGGGTACCTTAGGATGTCTCAACCATTAACCAAACTGGGCCATTCTGAGTGACAAAAGGCTGCTCGCAGCATCCATTTTGCACAGCAAGTAGTGCTGGAAGTAGGTCTTGATGGCTAAAGTGACGGCTGGTGGCTCATCTCATGGGCTACCTGGGCTCTGCTTGGCCATTCCATGCCAGTCTCTCCCCACTCCTTCTGCATTCCCTCCCCAGTCCTCCTCTAAGCCCCCATCAAAGGTCATCAAAGGGAGCAGTGCTGTGGGCCTCGCCAAGGGACGGTCATAGCAGGGCCTCAGACTGAGCACACCACGCTTCATCAGGGTTTATGTATTGTTATGATTTGAATTGACTTCTTCCTCCTTGTGAAAGTTTGCTGCAAACACTGAGCTTTTAAATTAAAGGGAGTTAATGAAAGTGTACCTGTGATAACTATTACCAGATCCCTTGTACATTGAACAGTCGCATTAAGATGATTTCTTATTATCTCTAAATCCATTCTGAAGGCATGTTCTCACGGTTACAGCCCTCCTGTGCACCATTGCAGGTGCGGGTTTGCTGCCCGGTGTGGCAGAAAAAAAAAAAAAAAAAAAAAAAAAAAAAAAAAAGAGCCAACTGTGTTGCTACAGCTTTGGCTTGGATTTATTTTATTTTTTTTCTGAGACAGATGAGCTGGGGCTTACAAGGAACCCTGCCTAACACATCCCTCAGATAAAGCGTGGTTGTGTCTCCATGTCCCCTGGGCATTCTTAATGCAAATGGAGACTTCACCTAAAGCAAGAGGAGGTCTTTCTTTTGTTACAAGAATAGCAATGCAGCTTTCGGCTGAGAGCGTGCTGCCTTGTACAAAACTCTATCAAACATGACAGAAATGGAATACTGTGTTGGTGTAGCCAAGGCTGCTGCAACCATTTCAGTCTCCATAGTTGATTCGGCGGAGTCTACTAGCAAGGCAGACCATCCAAAATGTATTTTGTGCATTGTCAGTCACAGATAGCCCATGAAATACGCATTTTCATAGAGCAGCCACTTCATTTTGATTGAATCAGACATTCCTTCCTGAACGCTCCTCTCTGATGCAGCCAGGGGCTTTGCCACCGATGTGGTTTTGGTGCATTCATTTCACACATCCAGCAGCTGGCATCAAGGTGGGTCACAAGGCAGAGGTCATATCCATGCCTCCCACTTTGCTTTGTTTTACTGGCAAATGAGTGACCGCTAATTGCTCCTACCATAGATGAGATGCTGGGAAAGCAAGGAAACCCCTCTCCCCTTACTGCTGCAGAGAGTCAACCCTGTCTCATTTCATCGATCACTGCTGATTTGCATGGCTTGGTTTTGGAGTGGGGGTTTGTCCTTGGGATTGGTACATGCTGCACCCATCACCATAGGGTTGGGCCACCTGTAGTTCCAGGGCCTCCTCTCTTAATGTGAATTGTAGTAACACCAAGACAGAGGCTTGAAAACAGTCAGGAAGTTGTTTTTTTTTTTTTTTAATCTTCAGGTGGAAGTGAGAAATAGAGCTGCTGAAGTGTTTCCTCCCAGGAAAAACTGTGGAATGTGAATAAACTTTGGGTTGCACTGAGGCTGTCTACGCCTGGGAGAAGGTCACAATGCCCTCCTGGGGCAAGGCTCTGCAGGGAAGCTTGTGGGACACTGTCCTCCTGAGCTGTCTGAACCTGCCTGCCAAGATCCCCCCAGACTTTACACCAATTATCTGGGGGCATTTGGGATGTCCCAAAAACAGCAGAGAGACTGAGACCACCACCACTGCTTCAGCTGAGTGCCATGGAGCCACAGGAGCCATCCTGTAGCATGACCCGTGCCCTCCTGCAGTGCAGGTACCTGCTGTACTCTCCAGCATCTTGGAGAGGAGCAGGGAGATGTGGCATTTAGAGGCACTTCACTCCTTGCCGCACGGCAGCGCTTCGTATTCAGCATTTCACATGCAGCGTTGGGACGGCTTACAGAGGTGTTGTCACTAAGCAACAAAACAAGGATTTTGCAGGAGATAGTAAGGTGATACTAAATCTCCTCGCTTCCTCCTCATCACACCTTGGAGCACACAAATCTTGGAGAGAAAGGAGGAGAGAAGATTTAGAAGCCAGACCCTTGCGTGCATGCTGGCTGGGAGCTGGCAAAATCAGGGAAGAGAGGACAGCAGTACTGAATTCAAACCAGATGTGCCAGGTCTGAAGGGAGAGCCCAGCCAGGCAGGGATCTTGTCCTCCCAGTGCCTGCACCTTGCAGCAAAGCAGGGATGGGTGATCAGGTCTTGGGCATGCGAAGGATGCATTTGAAAATGGGGAGGAGGTTTGAAACTAGATAATCTTCAAGGTCTCTTTCAACTAAAGCCACTCTAAGATTCTGTGATTCTATGATCCACAGCATGGGCTCTGGGATTTTCTGACTGCTCCAAACCCAGAAACTGAGAGTTAGGTCAACTGGACCAAATGGAATAGTCTAGCTGCAGAAAAACCACACAAAGAAGAGTGAGGAATTACAAAATAAATAAGTCTGATGTCAGGGAAAAAAAAAAAAAAAACACTGAAATTGAAAACTCAAAGAGTAGGGAAGAAAGGAGCTGAGCCTCACAATGGAGCTTCAAGCAGATACAGTGTTAAGCAAAGCTAACTTTGGGGTTTTTGGGATTTTTGGATTTTAAGCAAAGACTTCTGTCTGGTCCATGGTCTGTACCTGGTGTCACTGCAAACAGCTGCTCTGCACTTTGCCGTTGTAGGAACCAGTCGATGTCACCCGCACAGCAGAGGCAAGTTAAACCCAGTCAGGGCGAGGGGTGGCACGTTTCCATTAGTGTCCTATATGTGCAAACAGATAGAGCATTGCCTCCCAGCTGCCAAAACACGGCTGCCTTATCTACAGCATGTGAGGACAGGGAGAGGGAAAATATGACCACGGTCATTTGGTCACAGATCAATGCCTCTCAGCTGAGGGGCTCATCAGTGCAGATTTGCACAGAGCCAACAGAAAGCTGCAGCATGTCAAATGTCCCCTTCCCCTGGACATTTCACACCGGTGGGCCCCAGGAGAGCTGTATTTCCCCCCACCACGTGTCTCCTCGCTGACATGCCATGTGATGCCCGGAAGGTCACTGCGCACCTGGCCGATGGTGTACACAGCAAGAAGGAAAAATACCAGGCAAAAGTCCTGTTATTTGTAGTGCAGTGGTGCTGAAGAGCGGGGGGATCTATCAGACGTCACATCTGGGTAGTGATGTCTCCATCCAAGCTGGTCTTCTTGGCCTCTCTTTACAGCCACTAGCAAAGAATAGGAACTTTGGGATGGGGCTGTTGGCTTGTTCAATGGAGGGTAGGTGTCTGCGTAAGGGTAGCTGGATTTCTTCCTTGCAGAGCCCCTTTCCCTCGATGCATTTCCTGCAAAGCGGAGATGAGTGCCCTATAAACCCTGCAAGGTTTATTTTCATGAATTAAATTATCCTGACCAAGTCTCTTTTCACAGCTCTTCTGCTCTGCTCTTTACTTACCTATACTCACATTACCTTTGCCCTTGTGCTTCCTCCACGGATCTGTAGGCACCATACCGAGCAAGACCAAAGACTGCCCAGGTGAGGAACCTGGGGCCCAAACCCCCAACCTACACCAAACACATTCACAGGGAGAGGGGAGCACATTCCAACACTGCATTCATTCCCCTGAACCCTTTTTAATTCTCAGAAGCTGGTGACCTGTTTCAAGGCAGAGGATGAAGAAAGCACAATCACTATTAAAAGGGTAAATTTGGGAGGTTTTAAATTTTTTTTTTTAGGATGAAAAAAAGAGAAGATGAAAGGGGAAAAGTTCCCTGTTTCACACTTCTTAAGGTCACACTTCATATTAAGGTTCCATTTATAAAGAACACATAAATGCTTAATACACATTTAAGTGATTGATGAATCATTTATTGTATATTGCTATTGAACTGCTGGTCTCTAGAGCAGTGACTTAACCATCTATAATACCTGCCACTGCTGCATGTACAGCCATCGATAATGTTGGAACATGAAGTATTTGCGTGCATAACGTGCTTACCACATCTAACATTTATGAATGCTTTATAAACAATTTATAAATGAAATCTTAATATACAGAGTAACCTATTTTTAATGTTGTGGCAGTTATATAATCCATTTGGCCTTGATTCATCTCAGCTAACTTCAGGCACCTCACGGAGCTGCCTGTGGCTGCAGCCCTCTACCATTTCTCCCTGAAATTTCTACCCTCCCTCTCCTTCCTTACCCCTTTGCTGCCCCAAAGAGCACTGCCTATGTGTCTTGTGATGGATGCTGTGCCCTCACAGGGTTCAACAGTCTATGCAGTGACTGAGTTGCACATTAATCACCCCCACACGTGTACAGACGTACTACAATGAAAAACACTCGTCTGCCTTTTCAACCCAAATCACTTCACGGGTTCAATCTGGCACAGTCAGGCAGAGGTGAAACTGACAAAGGGATGGGGAGGAGCGGGAAACCTTTACCTATGGTCTATGACCACCCACCTGACAGAAAAGCAGCATGAATGGCATCCTGAATTAGGAACGTGACCAAAACACGCTCCTGCAGAGGGTGATGCAGATCTTAGCTTGGTCTCTGGGGAAGCTTAACTTCCTACAACCTCAAGATACAACAGCCCCAGCCTAGGTTCTCATTGGGAATGCTTCACATAGATGGGGTGGATCATGGCATCTGTGCCTCAGATGCGAGCTGCTGGGGAAGGAGGTGGGAGGCACATGCCTACACCAAACCGTCGTTAGCGTGGCAGGACTTCAGCCATAGGCCTGCACCACTCTGTATGAACATAGGCAGACTTTGGCTGGCAGAAGAGCCCTGTTTCTGACACAGATCAGTGATGATATCCTCATACCCATTAACAAGATGCTCATTGTTAAACGATTTCAATAGCTGGCCTGGTTTCTTTCTGGCAGTGTCTATGTTGTTTTGTTCAGACTGACTACATGTTGAAAAGGGGCTGAGATCAGTCAGTTATGATATCAGAGAACATGGGGCTGTAACGAATTCTTCCCTTCAGAGGATCCAGCACTCCCTCTTAACTGTGTTTCCTCCTTATTAACATATGCCTGCCTCTATGCCAAGTAACTGCTGAACAGTTCCTGGGGAAGGTTTGCTATGGATGCAGAGATGGGGAGGCACAGAGGACATGGATGCAGCCTGTGTTGGCATCAGCCTTGGAGAAGGAACACTTGGAAGCACAACTGCAAGTGGGATGTGGAGGAGCACTGTCTCCCCCAACACACAGCTACTGGGCACAACCTTTGGGTATAAAGTGATTTCCCAAGGCAGTCTGATTGTCTGACTTGTGCTTTAAAGGTTCCTTACTGTGTTTGGTGTAGGTGTACACTAAGCACATACTGTCTTGGAATGATCTTCCAACCAGTCTTCCCAAACATACTGCCTCCACAGCTGCTCCTCCTTCCTGCCTTTGAGCTGTTTCTGTGAAGGATGGAAAGGATACTGAGGCATAAGCAACCTTTCACACGATGCATCTCTCTCCCCTCAGCTGACAATCAATGGAAACTGACACAGGGGCCACTCTGTGAAGCATGGATCTTTCATTAGCTCTGAGTTCACCTAGGAAGAGAAAGTTTGAATGAAGCTGAAGTTTCAGTTCCACAGTCATTCTCCTTTCAGAGAGAGAATGCAGCACTGGGGGATACATTATTATTATCAGTAAAAATCCTCATAACACTATCAAGAATTATAGACAGAAGAGACAGAGGTGTAAATAACACAACATATTTATTCCGATACTTAAATCTACACAACTTATGTTTCTCCAATGTATACATATATTGGACCAGCTTCTGCTCTCAGCAATGGTGATTTAAATTAGGAATGATTTAATTCAACCAAATGGGATCATATCAGATTTACAGCTGTGTATCAATGCAGTTTGGCTCATCGTGTTCAAAATAATAGCTGGGTGGTTTGGAGAAGGAAAAACAAATGTTCAGTTCTAGAAAAGTAGAGCATATCAGAAAAGTATCGTCCTTTATTCAAGCCACTGCCAGGACCAATCCTGACAGCAATTCCAGTGAAAGCTTCCATTAAAAAGAAAACCAAAAGCAACACAGTATTCTCATTTCAAGTGCCTTCCCCTCCCAATTCTCCAAATTACACTGACGCTTACTTCTGGACAAGTCACAAATGATCCCCAGAAGGAAGAATTTCTTGCATTTCATCTCTCGCATCAGGACAAGTAGAAGTGTAAGAAAATTGGGAAAGTTATCATAAATGCCAAAAGCAACTAAGCATCAGAGTTGACAGGGACAGAGTGCTCTACTATCTAATGAACAGATAGACCATTAAGGGTCAGCTCACACATAAAGCTCATATTTATGAGCACATGTGGCAGATTTATAATGGCATATTGGAAACCTAGGAAGTATGCAGCTATCTTTTGCTATAACAAAACCTGCTCCCATTCCAACATGTTCAGCAGACTGGGGAATCACCCCCTTTATAAGTAAAGGGCAGAGAACTGTTGCACCTCGGTATAGGCTTCACAGGAGCAATATCCTCTGTTCTCAGAGAATACTCTCAAAGACATACTAGGAAATGCTCCCTTAGCTGGATAAGCTGAAGCATCCTGACTGCAACAGCATCTGCTTCACAATATTTTTGTTTCAAATGCAATGTGGTCCCTACAAAGCCATAGCTGTATTCCTAGCATCTGCAGATTACCTGCTGGGAATACTGAATAAAACCCAATTTGGATTTTGCTGCAACAGTGTTGTGTAACACAGCACAGAGACGCATGTCAAAAGCAAGCTTTTACGGGGAAGATTAACTGGTTTAATTCCTGCTCTCCTGGGATGTTGTTTTTCTGTGTATATGCCTATCTAGTGACAGAGAAATCAGCCTTATGGCACAGAACTGGTCAGCACACCTCCACCAACACAAAAACATGCCCAGCTCGGCTGCCTTTGACCCTCTTTCCAAGGGTGTCTCTGGCCCACAGCCACTGTGCAATCAAAGGAAGAGTTTTGTTAGCGGACATTGTGTGCTGGCAGCTGACAGAGCAGTACATTACCGCTCGTAAATCTTCGGTCGGGCTCAGATTTCCACCACATTAAGTCAGAAGACTTCCACTCTGTGTGGAAGCTGTGTACAGAGCCACAGCTCAAGAGCAAACACTGATAACATTACCACAATACAGTTTTAGAGATAATACCTGCATACACTGGGATTAGAGCTATCATGCTATAGCTACACTTCCCTCGTTTAAAAGAAAATATTTGGGACGAATACATTACAGCCATTTGCACACATACAATGAATCAAGTTTTGAGCACTGTCATGTTTCTAAGGCAAACACCAGTCACATCTGAAAGTACAACTGAGCACGGTGCAGAGAGCCAGAATGAGCAGCTATCCAGGCACAAGCAGGATGGACCAAGGCAGGTGTGTCCACTTTTGGATGAAGCCTACACAGAAAAAAAATTGCAAAGGGATTGTGCATGTAGGTTTAGCACACAGAGCTATCTTGAGTGCCTCTGCTGCATCTTGGTGGATTAATCCCTGAAATCATTCTACCACAAACTTGAAGAGCCGCAGGCTGTAAATTTAAGGAAAGATTCAGACAGGTTTGAAACTCATATTAATCATACAGACCAGATACCTCCCCACTTTATATATAGTAAATTCAGGTTGTTTTATACAAAAATGTTTTTCTAAAAGACAACAGGTTAAATTTTCAGTAGACTTATCAGGTATTTTATGGTCAGAAATTCCATGCCCTTAGTTGCCTAGAAGCTCACTCATTCTAATAAAACAACCACAAAAAAAAAAAACGAAAAAAAAAAAACTACATAATCAAATCCATGAAAAACTTGATCAGAAGAGTTTGCAAAAAATGATGCAAAGTGATAATAATGGCCAGCTGATTAATTCTAGTGGCTCTTTAAGTGCCTGCAAACATTTCAATCGGTTGTGATTGTACAAAACAGAACCGTGAAAGCCAAAATTCACAGGCAAGCCCCAGGCAACTCAAAAGTTGACTTACTTCCTTTCTCAAGGACAAAACGCTGTGGCTTTTCATTGTCTTTTTTCATTTGTTCATAGATCTACCTAAGCAAAGGCAGTGACTCTAACAGGAGCAAGCGGCACTGGGCTCAGGGGAGGAACAGAATAACTGGAGGCCTATTTGCTATTCTTACTTCCAGTAACACAGGAAAAGGCATCATCACTGCTATTTACCACCAAAAACTCAGCAAACAAGTGAACAAGAACAAGCCTGGAAACAATTCTGACAGACAACCTGCACCTCCAGGGTAATGCCACAGGCCCAGCAAAAGCCAGGAGGAACTTAATACAGAAATTTCAACTCTCATTGAAATGCTACAGAGGGGTTATTTAAGTTGGAGCTGAGACCTTCAAACACATGGTTAAGTGCAGCCCTCTGAAATTCAGCCCTCAAGAGCCTTTGAAATCCACTGATATCAATCAGCTGTATGAAAGTATAACGCATGTATTCGCAGTTTCAAAGGTTTTTTGGAAACAGAGGAGAATTCTAGCAGAGTTATAATCTGTCTCTCTCTCTGAAATTAGCTAAAGCAGCTGCCCAAATGACTATCAGCCAATTCAGAAAGTGTTCAGCTGTTCCTCCAAAGTAGGGACTATGGCCTGGGGTTGGACAGAAACAAGCTGGGGTCAAGCAGAGGATGTGCCAAGCATTTTTGTGCGCCGTTGTTAATCAAACAGCACACAACACGTTTACAGCTTAGCTTCGGCCACAGGCTCCGTAGCACGGATGTGGACACTGGGAAGGCAGAACCAGGAGAGAGGCAGCTCCTTGCTGCAGTTGTCTTCATGGAATTTGATATTCAGATAGAAATCACCCGTGTAGAGGAAAAGAAGTGCTCCAAAGTACACAGAGTCTTTGGTCGGCTTCACCTGCAAAAGAGAACGTGAAAATCAGCAAAATTAAACAAGCAGCAAAACAAAATAATTGCACTTTGCAATTCAGTAGCTCCTTGAAATGATCTCCAAGTACTCTAGAAATATTCATAAATTAAACATCTCAATATTACCTTCCCACCAAAAGAAGTATATTTCTCGTTCCTATTCTAGCAATGGCAAAGTGGGAGCATTGAAAATAAAATCCTACGTTATTTTGCCATGCAGCAAAGCTATGGCACAGCTGAAACCAGAAGACAGATCTTCAGCAGTCACTGATTTTGCAAGAGATTTGGTTTAAGGCAAAAGTCACCCACGATGTCCTAAATAACCAGGAACATCTTCCCTTAGACCACATTTATCAACGTCTATATTAAAGGTCTAAATCATGGCTGTGAACTCCTGTTAAACGCATGGTTAAACACCATTTAACAACTCAGCAGTAACTAAATTCACCCCAAGTTACTATTCAGACACAATCTGACTGCAGATTTGAATCAGGAACCTTTAATATTCACTCTCATTGAAATAATTAAGTTTAGCAAGAAATATCCCACAAAAAGTGGGATTTTACCCGTTCAAATTAAACACAGACAAAATTTGCACTTTTGTTTTTGTTTATATATCTCCCTTCATCACAAAACCATTTATGAACTGTATCGTTACAACCAATATCTTGCTCCACCATTTCAGCAAGACACTCAGGTGATTTTTAACCTGAACAATCTTATCACTATCCAGCATGTGCTAACATTTGAATAAATACCCGCTTCCACAAACTGTTAAATGCATTTTCAGGGTGCCTAGAACTGGGTTAGTAACTGCAGATGGAAAACAATGAAACCGCACAAAGCCATACCATTGGATGGAATTTATTTGAAAGATTGTGAAGAGACAGTCTCAATCCAGCAGAACAGATCCAACTGAGCAATTGATGCTCTTCAGTTCTGGTCTTCCCTCCATCAAGACCATCTTACCAGTTCCTTTTTGCTCTCTGGACCCTGAATATCTTCTCAGGATATCCTCAGAGGGCCATCCCTACTCTCCCATGTAGACTTGCACCCACATATTTTCTTTTTTTCACTTGAATACTCATTGGTAATGGGCCTTTCTTTGGTCATCCCCAGACAGCTCAGCGTCCACCATGGTACAGAGTCCAGAGCTGATTCCATATGACAGTGTGACACAACACTGGTCAGCTAAGCGGAGACCCAAACGCAACCACGAAGGAAACTCTGGTGTTACATGCAGGAGCACTGAGCTGCCCAGGTGTACAGGACTTGACTGGATTCAGGGCAAGAAAACGTTTGCAAGCGACGTCATGATCAGCTGTTGTTTCTGTTTTCTTCTATTCCAGGCTTCTTCAGACCTTCGTTGCTGGGTCCTTTAGCCAGCAATCCCTTAGGAGTCCCCTGGGGTATCAAGCTTCTTTGCTGCCTAAATTGCTGCTCCTACACCAGAGCCTGGCTTTCCACAAGCACTAGCATCATCAGAGCTGGCAGAGCCCAGGCACCCTTTGGCTTTGGTGCTGATCGCTTTCGCTGACCTACAGCAAACTCGTGTCAGCATCGCATCGTCCACATGAGTGATGAGAGCAGCCACAGCTGTTGTCCTGACCCATGTCCTTGGCATCTCCCCTCCTCACTGGGTACAAGTGCTTGCCCTCTGGCATTATGTCTGGACATGGAGAACATCAAGCAGTCTCCCCTCCTGCTCCCTTCTCCTCCTGCCTGGGCTGCCTGCCTTATTTTTGCCTAACTGGAACTGATGAGTGCAGAGAAGGTCAGAGGCAGGCATTAAGGCAAGTGATGGGTGAAGGTGAGCAGCAGATGAAGCCTGCAGACTATTTTTTCCCATATCTAGCTGCCCCATGGAGAAATATCTGTAACAGCATTCATCACAGCCCTTGAGAAGCAGAAAAGTGACTTCAGGCACATCAGCATCAACACAGTCTCTTCATCGATTTGAAGTTCTGCCTACGTAGCTCTCCCTGCTTTACACCACGAGTCTCTGCACCAGTCTTCCTTTTCTTCATTGTAAGTGGGAAGAAGAAGCAACGCAGGCAGTGGTATGTGTTGAGATCTGCCAGCAGTCCATCACCCTGTGCACAGTACAACAGCATTCCTGGTTTGGAGACTACCCACATCTGCATTATCATTTGCACAACCATTACTCTAATCAAAATTTGGGGTTTGGGGAAGATACAAGGAAGCAAAACTAGCTTGAAATTTTTCCACTGTTAAGATGCCAGTGGCCCTGTGAAGTTACTAAAAGTTTCTTCTAAAGCAGTGACTAATTTTGGAAAGCCTCTCTAGTGGGGTTCCCCACAGACATTCCAGGAGACTACAACTACATCAGCAGCAGTCGTATCAGTAGAGGGTCAGATCAAAACCAATTGGAATAACAGGCACAGGACTCATTTTGAGATTAAACAACCACATTTAGGCATCTCTATGTACTCCAGGTATCTAAGCTCCTACTACAGTAAGCAGACATCTAGTTAGCACAGCCTGTGGTGCTAACAGAATTATCTACCTGGCCTGCCTACAGCTGTCGAAACATAGAATCATAGAATCATAGAATGGCTTGGGTTGGAAGGGACCTTAAAGACCATCTAGTTCCAAGCCCCCTGCCATGGGCAGGGACACCTCCCACTAGACCAGGTTGCTCAGAGCCCTATCCAGGCTAGCGTTGAACCTGGATATCATTAGCCAGCTAAAGGTTTATCCAAAACACAGCTCCTACTGAAGGCTGCAGAAAAAAATTTTATCTCCATTGTTTAGATTTGGTAAAACTGATTTTTTCTTTCAACTCTCTATAAAAAGCATGGCTTTTTTTTTTTTTTTCTGCTATTGCCTTTCAAACATAATGAACAAGAACAAGAAAATAAGCATGAGAAATCATATTTGGGAGAAGAATATTTCTCCAGAAACTCTCAGCAAGGACCCAACAAGTAGCTGAGCTCTTCATCTACTCTTATCCTTGGCAAGGTCTAATCACACCTCACAGAGCAACGAGTTCTGGGCAGCAGCAGACCATTTTCCATTCCTGGGCAGAGGAACAAGGCTAATGCATTAGTGAGTTTTGCTTGGGTCTGGAGAGTATTGAAGACTTCAGAGGACATTTTGCCAAAAAACATAGACACCTCATGTCATTTGGGATGACCTAAGGCACTGAGACATCTGGATAGGGCTGGCAGATATGGCGCTGGATCTACAGGAGAGTTTCTGAAGCAGTAGGTGGAGACCATGTGGGATACCCACAGCACCTAAGTGATGGTGGACACCTACTTTTAGACAATTGAATCACATCCCTAGGGTCTATGTTAGGCTGAGACAGACTCCACGGACAGCAGACTACATCTCCGTTGAGTAATGAGAGATCAGCTGGCCAGCATCCATGGAGACACGCCTCATTCAGATGTCTCAGTGTGAAATCGAATCCACCTAAATATCCATAAAATGGATGTCCACATCTGAGCCAACTGTTCAACAGATGGATTCACCTGACCAAATGCAGGTGTCAAATGCAGAGTGAAGTAAAATACTCCCTGAGCTCCATTGGCCCTGGTGACTCACTGGCCGTGGAGGGAACACAGCAGGACTTGTTCAGAAGTGTACACAAGTCGGATGTACCCCACTGGAGCTGACATTCGCCATCCCAGTGACTGCAGTGCATGACCCAGCCAATTTGAGGGAAACATGGAGATCACATACTCATGCTTGATCCAGACCAAGTTTGTATTGCTTCTTGCTGTATTGCTTCTAGCAGCACATAGGCCTGGTAGTCTCACTGCCTACATATACGCTTGCATGTTGTCCTAGTCTGGAATGATGTTACACACATGCCTTCTCAGGGTCAGAAGAGATTTTACTAAAACGCCACCAAATCCTTCGCTTGGAGACCATACTTCCACTCTAGAAAAACGTGACTGAAGATACAAGAAAAAATGTTCCTCTGAGACAGAAGAAAAATTAAGTTTCTAGCTCCATTCTAATCCTTCCCCAATTCAGGCTACCGTGTGGGACTGCAATTCCTGAGAACTAATTACTACTTATTTATACTGCTGTAGTACTTAGGGAGCTCAGTTGGAGATTAGGGCTCATGCCAGCTACTGTACACTGCCCCAAAGAGTTTACACTGTGAGCAGAAGTGCCAAGAAAACTAATTTGTTCCAGATGGGCCACTGAGGACCTGCCAGAAGTGAGCAAATGTTCGTCATAGCTTCTGGGCTGATTCAAAATGACCATCTCCTAATGAATTTCTCCTCTTCTTCCACTACCAATCATTTGAGCTAGTGAGTGATAACACACCCAGGAAAAAACCTACCTGAGAATAGTAAAGGCATAAGCAAGAACAACAAGGGAAGCTGAATTACTGGTAGTTACAGGAATCTCCATATCAGATCATTTTCTGTTTTTAATTTGGCAAGAAGCAGCTCTGACTGATCAACTGATTAGTCAAAACACAGGTAAAAACTAAGAATTTTTAATAATTTGGCTTAACTTCAGGTTGTGAAGCGAGATGAAAACCAAATAAATGCAAAGGCATTTTAATGGGTCGGTGTCCACCATGTTATCTCATATTTCAAATCCTCACACCAAAAAAGTCTACTACCGAAATGATAGCCAATGAAGTCTGCTTTTCTACTAAATACAGGCACAGAAAGGTAAGGTTAACCAAATTGTTAATTATAAAAATGAAGACCTTACATAGTTTAAAATGCACAGAAATATCTCAATATCCTCTAGAATTTTGAGTAAAAGACTTCTTTTTGAGGCAGTATATCCCAGCAGAGGCTTTGAGACACAAATCCAGACTGCTGCACTGAATTGAAGTGGGAGTACAGAAAGGTGAATAAACACTCCCTACGCTACCTCCAAGAGAAATCATCTAACTTGAAGTGATAAGAAAGAGAAAAACAAAATCCTGTGACTTTTACCCTTTGAAACATTTCTGTTCATTCTGTGAAGCGGCGTGCGCATACTGAAAATTCCTGTATATATTCCCTTTCTTCCACATAGATGCAGAAACTGGTCAGAAACTTCTTAGTTTGAAAACAAAACAAAAAATAATTATGACTTGCTAAACACCTAGGCATCAGGCTTTATACAAAGTTAATGTTCACGAAAGCAGAGGGTTGCTTTGTTATTCCTTAGACATCACATTCAACCGAGCACCAATAGTGCTGCAGTTTCTGCATCCTCCTGACAACAGACCAGACTTTTAGGGTACGAGAATTATCTTCTCTCGCTCTAACACTTGATGCTCCCACTTGTTCTGGACCATACACTACTGATACGCCAAACCATACGCTAGTTCTTCATCCTCCCTCCCACCCACCTCGGCACTGCAATAAATCATGTCACCACCTCTTTGCTGGTGTCAGTGTAATGTCAGCCCAATTAGCTCAAACTGCTGACGAATGGAGTTTGAGCTAAACTGGCCAACTTTGAGCAGAACCAAATACTCACAGCATCTCTCCTGCAGGGTCTGCTGCAGAAGAGGGGAGCATCTTTCTGCAGAGGGGTAGAAACAAGCAGCTGGGAAATGGCAGCATTTCAAGCCACCTCCATTAAACAAGCAAAATAATCACGTGCCTGTGGACCTCAGTTTATAAAAATAACGAGCACATTTAATAGCTTTGAGAGAGTAGTACAGGGCTACACCAGCTGGGAATCTCAGCTTTAATTTATCGAAGAGACACTATGAATGTCTCATCTCACCCAACCATGAGCTTCTTCAGTTTCTTAACCAGTGTCTGTCTGAGTTTCTGCCAAACTCGGAGCACAAACACAATTCTGAGTATATCCGTTCCTCCCTGAAGCATCAAATGCACAAAGCAGGACTTTATTCTTGCCCCCAAACAGGTGCTGCTTTCTGAAATCTTTTTTCCATTACTGAATTAGTTATTACGGAGGATGAAAGGGCCTCTGACAGCATTAGATGCACTGTCTGAAGAATTTTCTTCTATGATCAGGGCTCTATGCTTCAAAGAAATGAAGTCACCTTCATTTTTTGATAAGAAAGACCCTACAGTGGCCTTCCAGGACCTGAAGGGGGCCTACAGGAGAGCTGGGGAGGGACTCATTAGAAGGACTTGTAGTGATAGGACAAGGGGTAATTGCCATAAACTGGAAGAAGGGAGATTTAGGCTAGATATTAGGAAGAAATTCTTTCCTGTGAGGGTGGTGAGACACTGGAACAGGTTGCCCAGAGAGGCTGTGGGTGCCCCCTCCCTGGAAGTGTTCAAGGCCAGGCTGGATGGGGCTCTGAGCAACCTGGTCTAGAGGGAGGAGTCCCTGCCCATGGCAGGGGGCTTGGAACTTGGTCTTTAAGGTCGCTTCCAACCCAAACCATTCTATGATTCTATAATTCTATGACTAAGCATTTTCTCTGGGAGCCCGTGTAGGACAAGGACCAACACTACACACCATGAAATAAAGCTCTTCCTGTCTAAGAGTAAACATTTTCTTTATTTCAACCTTTTGGCTGAAAAGGAGGGCAAATATCAGAAAACAACTCTATTTTTTTTTTTTACTTTCTGGGGACAGTGTTTACAGGAGAAATGTCTAAATAATAAATACAGGGCAAAAGCAGGGAACGCAACCTATGAGAAGGCTGCCTGGGCAGGCACAAGAGATGTGACCTCATGACTTCTTGCCCATAGAAGACTCAATCAGAAGGTAAGAATGCATCATGCTGACATCTCGCTTTTCCCTCATTAGCCTGGAGGGTCAGCCCTTCGGCAGCTGGGCATCCACACACTGCCACTCACATTAAAAAAATCCACATTGTCTGAAGGGGAGTCAAAGAAAGCTGCCTCTCGATAATTTCTGTTGACATATCTAAATTATTCAGCTACAAATAGAGTTAGCACCCATTAAAATTCAAGCTGATGGTTTATTCCATGCTCATTACCTTTTGGAAATATTTTCTTCCCATGATACATAATTGAAAAATATGCATGGTGACTATCCCTGTGGTTAACCTTTCATTTCCTTCTTACAGAAGTTCATCAAAGTATTCAGTTTTGACAGGTACATTTTATTAGCAGTCTGCGGAGCTGACCTAAACAAAGGTCCTAAGCACTACCCCAAACATTCACCCTCTTCCCCACGCTTATATGTCACCAGAAATACTGCTTATTCCACTCTGCAGTATTGTCTATATGTTTTTCATTCCTCTGATTTTTTGTAGTTGCTGTTATTTGGAAGGATGTGGGAGAGTGTAGTTATATTTGGGAGGTATTTTCAGTGTTTTGCCTTAGAAGCAAAAAACTCCTGGACTTGAAATTTCTAGAACACAATTTGAATAAAATTCAAAACCTCAATAATTCTAAACAGGGGCTTCTTTGTCCTGTTCTAAGTGTGTTTTTTTTTTTGTCTTTATATTTCTCTTTATTTTCATAAGAGTATGCCGAGTGACTACAAAACGAACCAGCTTATCGTACTGGTCATTAATGTTTAGCATTTCTTTTTGTCCCTTCTCAGGATCTAAAACTGATTTGCCGATTTCCTTGGCTTAGCCTGGGGACTATTTCTCATGCACTAAAGAGAAAAAGTTACTTAAAATCTATTACTGCAGGCTGCACTGGATGGCTCAAGGGACAGGCAATATGGTATTAAACATTTTTTTTATGATACTCATTCACATCTCGTCAAATCTGGAGTGACCAAAAGTTACTGTCTCCAACAGTTTGCCAGTGGCTTACATTACAGGCAATTACAGTCTTAAACCATCTCAGAGAAATTGTTCTATATCCCCAAGCCTTCCAGCAATAGCTGCCATAATCATGGCATTTTTCAAAAATTAATCTGCCTTAAAATGCCATTTGAATAATGAAGCCCTTTTCTGCAATTGTGCACCACCAATGGTGATATTTTTGATAGTAAAACTTACGGAATCGATGTAGAAGGTGTTGGATCCCACAAAAGTGATGGCGTCCTGCAGCTCGTAGTTGTGCACCCCATTCTGGTAATCCTGGTAGGGCGTCACGGTGAGCGCGAAGGGCCCCACGCTGTGCTGGCTCCAGTTGGTGAGCTTCACCTGCAGCGGGACGGGGTCACCCACATGGCAGTCCACCACCACATCGCAGTCACAAAGCTTGCCATCAACAAGGATATCTGCCAAGCAAGAAGATAATCCCACGTTATGTCGGGCTCCTGCTTTAGAAGCTGTATCTAAGTGCATGACAGTTAACCTTAGGAAGGAAAAGGCAGTGCTGCAGTGCTGTGTGTAGGGTGGTGCTGCAGGGAATGACTTGCAACAATCAGTTCATGAAGGTCAGGTATTTGTCCACAGCTGTTGACAGAGCCATGAAAAAAAAAAAAAAGACTATGCTCTATAAACAGGCACCAGAAGAAACCTTTTTAACCAGCTCTGTTTAACCTTCTCCCTGGCAAGCCAAAGCCATGGACACTTCTCATGCTTTTCCTGCCCATAAGCAGCATCAGGTGAAGGGAGCTGAACAGGAGTCATTAATACAAGTTGTGGCTGGATGGATTCACAGCTGGATGCCCATGTTCACGTGTTACATCCAGAAATAAATCCTCCCTTATGGAGGTGACCTTTTGGAGCAGGACAGACACTGCCAGAATTTGCAATGTAATACATATATTATCGTCCAGATAATAAGAAAAAATAAGGGTTTTAAAATTATACAGCAGTACTACAAGCTCGTTCGCGCTCTGCACTTCATTCTGGGATTTCTATTTTTAACTTTCTACTTTTCTTTCCTTTACTGGGATAGCAGGAAAATATAGAGCCTCTAAATTGGTTACTGCTGGGACAATGACAGCCGGAGTAATGTGTCCACTAACCTTGCCCAGTTGCTTATACAGAACCAAAATGTTTCATTATTAACACACTATGAAATTGCTAGTCCAATTCCCTGCTCTGAAAGGGCTCCCAGTTGTGCAGCATTGCTGTGTTTTTCAGACAAGGGTTATCTCTGATGCACTATTAATATGGGAACATTTCTATTTCACTGTGGGTTCATGTTCAGAGATAAGAGAAAGCCCTGGGCACATGTAAGAAAGCATCCTCTCTGTGAATACCTATCCCCACAATCTCATATGCCCATGAGGCCTTTCCATCACTCCAGCTCCTCCTCAGCTGCCTGCCTTATGGTACACAGCATATTATGCCTCTGCCAACAGCACTACATTTACGTTAGCAATAGCCCCTCTTCAGGAAAAGACACTCTTTTTACGCTTCAGGAACTTTCAGAGAGAAAAACATTTTACACCACAGTGATTTTTTTTTTTTTCAAAAAAAAAAAAAAAAGAACTTATTTTTGTTTTGTTGCCTTAGCAGAAAAACAACAAAATGATGCATGTTCTCATGATACCCTTTAGTCTGGCAAACTGAACAAGCCTCAGTGCAGCAAGTTAAAAAAAAAAAAAAAAAAAGGAGCTAGTGGCCAAGAAGAAAGTAGTTTAGAAAGGGACATAAATTCCAGGTGGGAGGCCAGAGGTGGGATCAGCAAAGCTGAAAACACCTGGACCAAAGCTGCCCCATGCAGCAGCATGTCCTGGATTCAAGAGGCTCAGCAGAGGAAACCCCGCAGTGCTCAAGCTGCAGCCATCCAAATCCCACGCTGGTTTCCAAGTTGGAACAGCCCTGTTCCAAAGCCTTCCCCTTTCCAAAGGAGATGTCCAGTTTATGATGATGAGAAGGAAAGGAAGTTTATAATCAGCACTGCATTTTAGAAAAGGGCTAGAAAATCTGCTTGGGTTGGGTTTGTTTTTCAGCAGCAAGCCCTGATGCTGCAGGCTCTCCTGCCTAACAAAAGCAAACTATTTCTTGTGGGATTGCCCTGAGATCCTGGATGGGGTGTGGTGGTTATAATAGTATCTCATTACCTGGGATACACTCGAAACCTACCTGACTTGAATTTTTTTTAAATCACCTAATTGTGCTTGTATGTGTATATGTAATCTTTCTGCTTCCCAGCATCCAGCCCCAGAAGTGAAGTTCAGTTGCTTCTTTCAAATGCAATGCATTTATATCAGCTCGTGAGCTGGTATCAGTTTGTTTCCAAGCTTCTCCCTGCAAGGTGAGTGCTTTCATTTGAAAGAACGTCTCTTTCCTGCAGGTTCCTCCAGCCAGCAGGTTGTACAGCTGCGAGAGCTCCCCAGACCAGCGTGAGCTTTCAGAAATACTCAGCAAGCTAAGTGGATGAATCTGTGTTTTTGAGCTGCTCATCAACTTGCCTTTTAGCTTTAGAATTCAGCGTTCTGCTGTAAGAATTATAAATGAGCCCTTTGCCCTCTGTCTCCACCTTTGTAGCTAATAATAGCTCAGAGCACTGTTTCCCAACATGCTCGTGCAAAAATAGAAACTCTAAACAAGAGGGAAGCAATTAAGCCTGACTCAACCAGATTAATTTTCTCTCATATTCCTGAAACAAAAAATCAAATTCATTTAAGACTGATTTAAGAGTATGCGCACACACGTGCTTGTGTACATATTGGGAGATTATTTCCTTCCCTCCCAGCACACCCTTCCTTCTTGCAGTACCGCAGCCAAGGATCTCAATGAGATGTCAGATGAGAAAACACACATGGCTGGCGTGCAAAATACTATGGAAAGGAGTGTTTAAAAACAGTCTCCTTTCATCAGAGAGAACAGCTTGGTTTGACAGGCAGCTTTACTCCCTTCCTGACACAGAAAACATCTCATGGACCATACGGATTTCCTTTAATATTTTCATGTGCACTGGGTCCCATTTCTGCAGATTCAGCTCAGTAACACAGATGGCATGTAAAAGCTGAGACTGCTCACACCACTGCTGTGAGAGTGAATCATTACTGGCTTCTGTATACAGGAGCTCTGAATCAGAAGAGACTGTCGCTAGCACAGAAGACAGTGGTGGCCGTGTCTCCAGCTTCCCAAGATTCAGGCACGCGACAAACACTGCTCTAGAAAACTAGAAGGAATGGCTTCAATGCAAACTGCATAAATAAACGACATAGAAAAGGTGGAAGTTGAAACTCTGGCAGCCACTACAAAAAAAAAATCACAAATAGAATCACAGGATAGCTTGAGTTGGAAGGGACCTTAAAGATAATCTAGTTCCAAATCCCCTGTGGACAGGTAGAAAAAGACCAAGCAATCTCCTTCTAATTAAAAACTACGTCCTTTTAAGTATTTTAATAAGCCAATAGAATTCTGCTTTTTTTTTTTTTTTTCCCCTGTCTTTTTTTTTTTCTCCTTTATCTCTTTTTTCTATCCTGTTTATTTAACTGGGGTGCCAACATTACCCTGCAAAGCCTAAAAGGCAAGGAAGAAAGGAAAGCTTTGCTTTTTCACTGAGGACCTTAACCAAGCCTTTTAAGATCTCTATGAACTCATCTTTCCCTTGGAAAAACTATTTCATGGCCAACCTGACAGGCAGTGCTTACTGACATCCCAGGAATGCTGGGAGACAACTACATGAAAATAATACAACAGAATTCATATTATGTCTTTCCTACAGCATCTCAAAGCTCTCAAGAAAATGGAAGACAGCCACCATTCCACAAGAAAAAGATCATTTGGCATCACCTGCCAGGCGCACTTCAGTCTATATCACCCAAAGGAGCAACTTGGAAACGAATACCAAACTTTATTAACATTTTGGTTTATTTACTCTGCTCATTTTAATACACATTAAGTTGTCCTTGCTACTTGGTCACGTTTCCATGTGAGCACTTGCACTCACTTGTGTGTGAAGAGTTCCAAGTCACAGCTAATTGCATTTCCACACCCAGCTCCCCACTTAACACTACTGAAGTTTAATTTTCGAAAGCCGCACACAAATACTTGTTTAATCTCAATGGAAACATATTCCAGCATTGTTTATGCTCCTCACTGAGGCTTGGGTTGACTTTAAAAAAACAGGTTGCAGAGGAAGGCAGAGTGTTTGTGCATATCTTTACACAAAGAAATTTCCATCTTATATTTGATTTTAAACTAGATGCTGAATCCCAGCTGTTGCAGATGCACTGGCCTCTGTCATTCTCTGCAGCTGGGAACCTGGCTCAAAGCTTTCTGCAAACTCCTCACAGAGGCATGGCTTTGTTCAAGTCAGTGAATATAACTCAAGGCAAGAGATGCCTGAATGAATAAATAAATCTCACACAAGTAAGTGGTAAAAGAGATCTTCAAGCCCAGCAAAGCAAGCATTGCTCAGCTGTACTGTTTGGGGAATTTCAGTCAATCAAGCATTTTTTATGCTGTTAGAACTGTCCAAAAATACTAGTTTTACTCATCCTGGTCTAAGGGAGAGGGAGATGTGGTCTGAGAAGGAGGGAGAGGAGCAGCATCAGAGCAAGGTCTCCATATAATGTCCATCAGGCACTTCGATGAAGGAATGCCAAAGACCACGAGCCCAAGCCAGAGCTGCTGCACTGAAGGTCTCGCAGAGTGATTCAGATATTCTGTGTTCACCAAACCCGAAGTGCTGATTAAAATGTCTGCCCAGGCCAGCTTTGCTTCTAATTGTCCTAAAAGAGCAATGGGAAGCTCTGCAACGCTGCCTGGAGCTGCTTCTTTCTGTTTCCTGCCCTCCTCTATCAGTTCAGGATTTTGCAAGGAATACGAAAATGCAAAGAGAAATTAAATATAAAATCATTAATTTAGAAATAGGTTGAACAATTCTGTCAATTTCTGATTTTATATATTATATGGATGGATGAATGATCAGAATGGGGTAAAAAGTCTGTACTACAGCAAAATCTGCATATAGAGCAAGCTAATCCTGCCGGTCTCCAAACATGCAACTTCCCTGTCCCACCTCTAATGTGCATATCAGGTCAGCAACTCTTTTTGCAGCCTTTCATTCTATTTATTAGTCAGCTGATTAGAGGAGCTGGCAGAAAATGTGGCATTCTTTCAAGACAACAAGATCCTTGGTATTTTTTTTATCTGTCTCCTCCAGTAAGTGAACCTAAACACTATTTCCCTTGTTCGCACTTGTAGTCCCTCACACAGACCAGTTCCCTTTCATTTTCCAAACCATTCATGCAAATTATTTACACATAGAAATACAGCACTGGCTGCATTTGCTTGACCGTTATGAGGTCCTGCAGTATTTTCAGAGCTGAATGCATCCATACAAAGATATTTCTATGAATATAAAAACTGTGTTCCCTGTGACTCTCATCATGAAAAGCTGAATGGTTATTTAATAACATGAGAGCCTTTTAGCTATTTGCATAAAATCTTCTGAATGCTGTTTGGATCTGCTCCTCACGCCAGCCCTCAGCATCTTTACTTGGAATAGCATCCTTGTGCTCATTCATTGTTATTCTGACACAATACTGAGCCAAATCCATCCCCTCCATAATTTCATAGCAGTCAGTAGCAACTGAGCACAGAGGTATACAGATGTTGGTATTGTAACAGGTTCCAATTACACAAATATTTCACCTCATCAGCCACTGCTAGCCCCGTTCTGGGAAGTGCCCAGTGAGCTCAGAGCCTGCTGATTCAAATCCTTCACCTGAAGGGTTCAGCTCCTCTTTGGGTCAAGATCCTTGGGTAGGAATGAACAAAAATACAGGAAAACATATACGTTACCTAGTGCAACTACCTGCAAGTGCCAATAAGCCAGAGACTTACACCTAACGCAGGGCCACGGACCTGAAAACAAGGAAGCTGGCAGAGGATGAGATGGTTGAACATGAATGCAGGCTACTGAAAGAGGCAGTTGCTTTCACAAGACCTCTGGCTGCTCGATTCCTGGCAGACTTCCCATTCCCAAACATTTTACAATTGAATTAAGGACACTTTATTCGCTCCAAAAGCAATTAAAAAGAAAAACACATTTAAAATATAGTTCTTGCAACAATAAGCAATTAGTCTTTGATAATTGTCTGTGTCTTCCTATTTAATCACTCTTTTGCAGTGGCCAGTATGCTGATGACAGATCCCGACTGCTCCGATTATCGTTCTCGCCAAATTGTTTCCAGTTTGGGTCTGTTCTTAACTCTGTGATGACAACGGACTGAGGATGCTGCAGAGAGGAATTTTCAACCTCGCAAAAGGACTTTTCAACCTCATTCATTTGGACCACAAAAGGTTTCTTCCTCCAAACCAGCCCAGTGTTTCTGCCCAGTTTTAACCCCCAAATCTCTCCACGGCAGATATGTGATCAGCATTCAGTTTCAGTGCTGCTCAGTCTCGGCTGCAAACATTCAGATGTAGTACAATCTTCCTCAATTAACTCTAACTGCCAGGGTCACGCTCACTGAGGAGAGAAGCACTAACATGACTGATGCTCTGGGGTTTGACTGCATGCAACTTCTATCTGGGATCCGAAAACAGTAAATCCGAATGCACGTTAACCCCAGATTTAGTTAAGAAACGAGTTGTTCAGTTTCACCTTTCTGGTTTTGCTGGGAGTTATTTTATTCTGCACTTGCCTTTTACAACAGACTCTTCTGCCCCGTGATATTGCTGGCACATGGACTGCACCTGCTTGTCTCATTTCTCCTCTGGCAGCCAAGATAAATCATCGTTTGGTGATTTGCCCAATTCGCTATCAAAGTGAAAACAACTTCAGCGTTTGTATTGTTTGTACCCAGTCCTAAACTAAACGCTCAAAGGCAGACTCCTGAAATTTTAAAACTCACAGAGCTTTGTGCTTTCCTTTGTGCCTGAGCTCCTTTTGACTCGTTTGAAAATATTCCATGATGTAGCCCCAGTTCGCTTAAATAGTCTCATTTCTGAATGTGGGCCAACCTCTTTTTATCTGTTCATCTCAAGCAGGTTTGAAGAAGACTTCTTTTGATTATCTGCTACACCACCAGAAGGTCAGGCTGGCATACAGTGTATGCCTGTGTTTTGAAAATTTACTATCCCAGGACTTGCATGGTATTTTTGGTTATTCAAGACGTTATTTCCATAGCTTGTTTGTGGCAGGACTACTTTTAGAGCATTCTTACACCGCCTTGCCCAAAAGACAAAGGAACAAAGGGGAGAAAATCCCTACACTACATTTGAAGAAAACTAATCCACATTGGGATATATCATATAACACTATTTTTCTGTACACTGGAAGCTTTGTGCAAAAATGCTGCAGGTGATGAATAACATGGCTTAACCTATAGCTTACTGAAAGAAAATCACCTTATTCCTCACTGGTTGCATAATGAGACTTCAAATTTCCTCTTCTTTCTGCCACCCTGCAATGATCAATGTAAGACAAACCTCTCTCTCTGCAGAGGGGATTTTTAAAGGTCTCCAGCAATCTTGGTGAAAGCTTCTGACTTGG
>VXAV01001496.1:75237-88617 GCA_013399715.1 Alectura lathami | reverse complement strand
AAAAAGCCTGCATATTCATAGTCAAGACTTTTTTTCACATTCCCTCTATGCTCCCTTTGCTGAGTAGTCCCATTTTCAGCATTACAAGATATGGATGGTTTCTCCCCTAAAATCTCTGTGCAGCTTATAGCTATAGTAGGTTGGAATAATCTAATTCTTCAGGATCAGCTACCCCAAAGCCACGTGAGAAACCTCAAATTAAGAGTTAAAAACCGAGGAATGTTATGGTTATGGAAAGCCGTGGAGATGTCTTCATGTCACTTAATTTGAGGAGGGTGGGGAGGGATAAGAGCCACGAGAGGCATTAAGAAGCTGTGTTAGTGCATTTTCTTCTCCCAGACTTCTTGCCTGATGACTGCATGCATGGCCAAACTCTCCTGCCCTAACAGATCCCCCATTACACCAACATCCAGAAGGAGCAGTGTCATTCCTAACTCACTGCCTACTAGCATTACATTCAAGGCTGTCACTTCCAAGAGCAAGGTAAGGGACAGATTTTTCAATCCAGCTTTTCCTAATTTGGAAACCTCAACTTGCATGTTTTTTGACTATTGTGTCTACTTAAGATGGGAAAATTACATTTATCAGAAGAACCCCAGCAACAAGCTCACTAGGGCTGTCAAACCCACAAGAAGAACAGCAGACACTAACACTTCCATGCTTGACGAAGGACACATGTACACTTTCCAGCTACTTTATCTCATCTCCGACAGACGCAAACCAATGTAAGAAGCAGCTCTGCAGCTTCTTTGCTTTCAGACAGATTTATAACACAACTGAAAGCAATTAGCATGACTAGACTACCAATCTCCTAAGTCTCTCTCTGTCTTTCCCAAACTGTCCCCCGTTTGACCAATAATAACGGCTTATCACACAGTTTAAGTTACAAATTTTAAGTTTGATTTCTGTATAGGACTTCTCTGACTTGACAGACACAATCTGAAGATAAAAACACATCCCAAGAGAGTTTTTCAAATTATAGGTGAAGTTTTGATTTGAATCCTTTAACAACTATTCTCTGCATCATGAGGAGGAATGGAATCGTTATTTGCACTCATCGCATGGACATAAATTTGGATTAAAGCTCATGTTAACTCTCAGAAGGGTGTAATTGTGTACTCTGAAGTCTTATTCTCTCTGCTAAAATGGCAAAGGTGTAGACACCAGGTGGATTACCAGGGCTGAAGTCTTCAGTCATTATACAAAAGACAACACCTAGCACATGTGCACTGAATATGAATGCATAGCTTAAGCTGCCACTGACAACGGATTTCAGCGCTAAGAGTCACGCAGGTGCTTTCAGCAAAAACATCTGAAATACTGAAGTACCCTACCTTAGCAATGTTTTTCAACATATCCCAGGTTTAGTCAGGCTGACTTACAGCCCATCCAGAAAGCCTACAAACATAGCATTTTATGTCTACCCACCATTTATCTCCCCAAGGACCTCCTCAAAATAAAGAGGTCACATTGCAAAGTCTTCCTTGTTTGCAGATCTCATTCTTCCTGCATACATTTACCATGACCAAGCCTTTTGTTTAGAAACATAACAGAATTTCTCTCAAAACACAGTTATCTCAGAAAGCAAACAGTCAGGCAGAAAAGAAAAACAGTCAACGCTGTCTCTGCAGCCGAGCTGCTCAGAACAAATTCCCTAAAATACTTAACCCTCGGATAAAAGCTCTGATGGCAACATCATTACAAGACCTTCAGAGAGACCAAAGTGTGATGACCAAATGGTTATGAACACAACTAGATTGCCTTTGAAGTAATCAGATCACATCACTCTGTACTGTCTTACAAATATAACACCTTGGAGAAATAAAAAGACTATTTTTCATTTTTTTGCTGGATGCTATAGTGTCCCAGTAAGAGAACCATATTCCTTAAACTAACTGAAAAGCTTATGGAGCTGAACCCTCTCAAAGCCAGTGCAACTCCACGTGTTTTACAGCACAGCAGAAATATTCTCCTCATTTGAAATTCTGTATGAAGGGGAAGGTGGTTTAGAAATGCATCCATTTATGCACTCGTTTCTATTCCTGGCAATTTAAAAAGCTCAAACAGGAAAGAATGATGTTAGGTAACAGAAGAAATATCCTCTTATGCATATGAACAACCACCAACATAAAGCACAAACATATACATTGGGCACCAAACTCTAGTTTATTTGGATTCCTCATCTTAGTATTACAGGCAAATGCTTCATGCTCACTTTAGATTTACAGACATGTCCTCCCCTAAATTTTAAAAGAAGCCTTCAAGGCATTTTCCTGTGTAATAACAGCAAGGATACATGCCTTTCGTAGCTTGGTCCTCCACAGTTAGACTGAAAAGGCTTTACAAAAAGACTGAGTATCATTAGCCCTATTTCATAGTAAGAAAAAGGCACAGAGGTGAAATATTTTGCTCACAATTACACTATATGCCAGAGATACAGGCGGGAATAGGACCGCGAACTCCTCAGCCCTGTTCACTGTGATGCAGCCTCTAGGAACAAATTCATTTCCAGGACACATACAAAATAACGATTTCCAAACTTCACAAAAGCAAAAAAATCATTCTGCTTGCAGCTGGGCAAAACGATTTTATTTGGTTTTCTGCAGGTGAATGTCACCTTTCCAGGTTTGTTTTCATTTTGTTCACAGCTTATTCTCTTTCAGCAGAGCAACCAACGGACTCATCACTCCTTTAAGTTTCTTTGCCTTCTCCCACAGTGGCATTAGGTACACCGAAAATTCTCCTTTCTCCTTCAGCTGTTTGGCATAGGTTTAGGATATTATTTGCTATTATTTGCTGCACTATCATAGTGTATCTATTTTTAAGACTAACTTTCAAAGCAACACAATAATAAGAATGGATTTTCTAGGAAACAACAAAGAGAGGGAAGGGAATACATCTCTGCACAAAGAAGACTTCATGAAATGAAGCTGACAGAAAAAGAGAAAGAGATGAAATCTTGACATCAAGGTGAAGAGAAGGAACACAGAAGATGCAAGAGAGAAGACCCTGAAATTACCTCGCAGATGTGGGCCAAAAGAGGCAGGTGCAGCAACTAGAGGGAAGAAGAAAGCAGTATGTCTGTCACTGACACAAGTAGTGGAAGAATGAAAGATAAGGAAACAAGAAAGGAGCCCATGTCTGCGTAGTTCAACACTGGCTAAATTTTACACTCTGGAGAAACAAGAGGTAGGGAGAGGCTGCAGGGATGGGTCACTATTTGCACATAAGCTGGTCAGTGACAGCTACAGCTTTGCTGAAAAAACTGGCAGAATGCTAACAGCACGCACCCAAAAGTGCAGCACAGCACTTCACAGCACTGCTTCATGCTAGTGATCCTGAGCCCCAAGGCAGAATGTGGGAACGGACCCCTCCTTTGGCACCGCAGCAGAGAACTGACCCTGTTCATCTGGGAGGCAGCTCCAAAGCACTTGGCAGCCTCTTTTACCATTACAGCTGCTCTGGCTAAGCCTCTGGCCATCTGATCTACTACCCAACATGCTTCAGGCTGACTGCAGGTTGGTTGGATGAATTTCCAGATCTAGAGAGACTCTGTTTCCAGGGCTGTCTGCTGTCCAAAACCAAGTTAACCACATTTACCATGTCAAACGCTGACCTTCCCTTTGTCGCCATTTCTGCTTTAACCGAACAGCATCTTTTCCTACTTTTTTGGATTGGTCTCTGTGCTAAACCTACCTGTTGTAAGTGATATTTAATCACATACAATGGATGAATTACTGGAATTGAACACTTAGCAATAGTATAGCTTAGTATATTGAGTATCATTTGCTACTGAAATACATGAATTTGTTATTCATTTTATGCTGCTCTTTTCAGAAGAGATGTTCAAGATCTCTTCAAAGTGTTGCATTAAGAGTAACACCAGCTATTCTCTGACTATGAGTCTGGGGAATATTTTCCTTTGTCCAGCTTCAGCTGAAATCCAGATATTTCTCATTCAACATCTGCCTGGTCATTCTTTTTTGGCTTTCCTTCCTCCACCCTGCAAAGACATCACATCACTTCATCTCTACCAACTGTAACAAACCTCTGTGGCCTATTTCCTCTCTGGAAAATTTCCAGTGCTTTCAGAAAGCAGATTGCAGTGTACCACTAATTGCAGTTAAAGGGAGTAGATGGCTCAAGTAGCTGTTATTTATTCATTTGACATTCTTAAACATATACTTGGAATACCTACAGAGTTCCAACAAAGCTTCAGTGAAGCCTAAACCTGCACTTAGTTTTTTATCCCTGTAATTTGCAGGTCAGCCTTGTGGTTTCTTTTATTGCCAATAATTAAGCAATTCCAGGTGAATTATTTCACTCACAAAAATTTACATTGCTCTAAGCAAATATGCTCTGGGAAAGCTGTGCTGCAAAGCATTCCCCCTTGTCCTCTCTTTAAGCAAACTCCAAGCACATCCCCTCAAATCAGGCTCCTTATTCCTCACTTCAGTGCCATAAAGTACAAGAATGAATGTGGTTTCTTACAGAGCTGTGGAATCACTGAGGAACTCTGCTGATCACCTGGTGAAACTCCTGCACAAAGCAGGGGCAGCTACAGCAGGTTGCTCAGGGCCATGTTCAGCTTGGCTTGAATGCCTATACAGATGGAAACACTGCAACCTCCCTGGGCAACCTGTTCCAGCGTTCAGACATCCTTACAGTAAAATGCCTTTCTTATCTTTAGATGGCATTTCCCGTATTGTAAATTGTGCCCGTTGTCTCTTGTCCTTTTGCTGGGTGTTACTGACAAGTGTCTGGCTCTGTCTTTACATTAGATAGTTATACACATGGATAAAACCCCACTGAGATGGCTCTTCCCCAGGCTGATTTCTTCCCTCTCCCAAGAAGAAGGCCTCCTTTGCTTCCCAACAACCCCAGAAGTTCTAAGATTTCAAAGTAAAGCACAGGAACTGCTGGTCTGTTGGCTGCATCTGTTAGCTGCTCCTCTTTACCAATTTACTGTGGTTCTGACGTATGCTGCAAGCCATGGCAGCTCATGTTCAGAGTATTTTTTTTTTTTTTGAGGAAGTACAGTGAAAAGCACAACTTTATAGATAAAAATACACAAGCTACCATGTGAAACTTCTTAGGTTGCAATGAGACATTAAATGCTCAGTACAATGAGATGCTAAATCCTAGCCCCTCACTGGCACAAATGAGGTACACCGACATTTCATAGTAAAGGCTGCAAATCTCTGAGTTCCTTTTACATCATCCAGTTTTTGTGATGCCTTGATTTTCCTGTGTAATCTACAGCCATTACAATTCTTAATGGAAAAATACAATGGAAATATTTCAGTGATTTTTTGAAGGGCAATGGGAGAAATATTGAAACATTGTTTGCCAATTCAAAATTATTTAAAAACCAGCAAATGCGAACTAGAAAACATTAAGGGAGCACTATGGAAAATAAACAAGGCATTCCATTAAATCTACAGTTGAGGTACTGATTTGAAACCGCACTAGAGAGAAGAATATCTGAACTTACTATGAAAAACATAATGCTGACAGATAGACAATTGATTTCTGTTCTTCAATGCTGACATAAGCTAACATACTTTATCATTTGTTTAGAGAGAAAGCACTCGTAGGTGTTCTTGTAGCAACACCTGTTATTCTTCAAAGATTATAGGAAAAAATAGCGATCGATACATTTCAGGGCTGCATTTATACATTTTTGTAGGAAATGAAGAAGCATCTAATTCTCATTCCCTGTCTTCTCACCTATAAAAGCAATTTGAAGAGTACCAGTTGTCTACAACTTCTTTTCTTGTGGTTAATCGACTCAGCATCAGCTTGCTTGGTTTTGCAAAGAACAGGCTAAGGGGGAGCCCAATCTCAGCTTACCACTGCCCGAAGGGGAGCTGTAAAGACAATGGAGCCAAACGCTTCTTGATCTTTAAAAGAGAAGATGGACCCCGGCAGGAGTTTCAGACTGGACGCTGGGAAAAACCCTTCACTTGCAGAGTAGTACAGCACAGGGCGGCTGTTGGATCTCCATCCTTAGAGGAATTTCAGGCTCAGCCCAGGCAAAGCTGACCTCCAGTAACCCCTTCCAAGGGACATTTCCATCTTACCACAGAATCACAGAATTGTAGGCTTGTAGAATGGCTTGGGTTGGAAGGCACCTTAGAAACCATCTGGTTCCAACTGCCTGCCGTGGGCTGCTTGCCACCCGCTAGATCAGGCTGCCCAGGGCCCATCCAGCCTGGCCCTGAACACCTCCAGGCAAGGGGCATCCACAGCTTCTCTGGGCAGCCTGTGCCAGTGCCTCACCTCCCCATTTCTCTCACTCATTTCTGAGAAAAGGATTTCTTCCTAATACCAAAACTATATTTCCCTTCTTTTAGTTTAAAACCGTTTCCTCTTTTCCAGCAATATCTGCCCGTGTAAAAAGTCACTGTATGATATGGACTTGGTAGTGCCTCAAAAGGTCTGTGCCCAGACTTCAGTCTGTTTTTCAGTGCTTTTCCCTCATTTAAAGGCTCTCTCCACCATATTTCAGCAGTTGCACAGGAATTTGTTTGTCACAAAGCTCTCTACCTCATCATCAAATTGCATAAAAAAACAGCGACCAAATTCAGAAGACTTTGGGGAAAATACAGGGAGAAAAGACAGAGAAAAGACAGACACAGAGATGCAAACACATACTCTCTCTCTTTCCACAGAGAAGTGATCATGCAATTCTTTAAAAATGGGAAAACAGAGTAAAAAGAGTAAAAAGTATTTTTAGATTTGTCCCCAGAAAGTTATGCCACAGGGAAGATCACCACAGCCAAGTGAGAATTCTTGTCCTTTCCAGCACGTCCTTAACAGAGATACAGAGGCACAAAACCACCATTCATCTTCCCTATACACGCCGGTCTGATTCCAGCACGCTCCTTCTCCCGAGGCACACAGGGCCAGCGCTGGCAGACGTAACCACAGACAAAGCAGACAACTGCTCTGACCTGGTATTGTTAATTCCTGTGCTCTGGCTCCCACGTTACGCTCATGTCCACGACCTGATCTGCAGATCCAGCTGGGGGTGCAGGCCAGGACAGAGCAGATGGAACAGCGTGTTACGATCTCTGAGTGATAGTTCTCCTAATGCATTGACTGAGTGGAGAAAGCGAGTTACGATGTCAGGCTCTCCAAGACGTCAAAGCAGAGATCAAAGCTAGCATATAAAACTGCCGAAGGAAAGACGTTACTGTGCATCACAAACAGCAGCATTTCCAGGCAGTGAGTTCAGCGGGAAACATTAACTGCCCATGTTGGGAAGTTAATGAGGAGAGAATCTGAAAGTTTTTCTTAGTATTTAATACTTAGCACTTGATACTTCACATATTTTTTCTTTCTGTCCTTACTTGTTCACATAATTGTTCTTTTCCATGCTTTCCAATAAACACAATGTGCACCACTACATCCAGTGGCTAAGAAAAGATCATCTTGGAAGGGATCAGCTGTCCAGGTTACACTCCCAGATGGTGATTCTGGCCCCATGGGCAAGAAAAAGAAAGCAAAGATGTGTCTGTCCAGTTCTCAGGGCTTTTACTGCATCCATCATAAAATGGATTTTATTTACCATCACCCTTCACCAAAATCTCCCAAACCTTTCCCGTAAAATCAATACACAAAGTCCTTAGGGTTTCTTGATAGCAATCTCTTTCTCAGTAACATCTCACAATGAGAAATAACTTTTAATTTGAGCTTTTGCCCTTTTGCTGTTTCGGTCTTACTTGGTTTTGCTATTTGACAAGACTGTGGCTTTTATTTCCTGGCAGGAAAGAGAGAGCAGCAGCACTGTGAATGCTGTTCATATGCTGCCAATTTTCCAAGAAGCTCAGCGCTGTTTCTCACTGATGGCCAAAGCTGGGATGCACATCCTCCAACGGTGGGCTTGTTTTCACCATCTCAAATCCTCACCCACAGCTCAGCGTGTCTGGGGCTTTCTGATCCACCTTTCTCCTTCCATGTACAGCAGAGAGAATCAGGAGGAGCCTCGTTATGCAGCATCATTAAAATCAGGCAGATCTTTTGTATCAGTCTGAAGCCACATAAGATTGAAAGGCTGACAGCATTCATTTTCCTTACCAAAGGCTCCAGGAGTGCCTCCAGCACAACCCAGGGACCAGCTGAGATGTGACCACCCAACACCTGGCTGAGTGAATCCCACCCAAAACTTGCCCATTTCCTGAGCACAGCTGCCAGGTCCTGCCTGACAGATAACACCAGCACTGCGTTCACATTCCTGAAGACTCAGAGCATTAGTCAGACAAAACCCACTGAACCATTAGAAAAGCCACCCACTGCCTTTCAATTTTTTTAATTTTTTTTTTCTTTAAATGAGGAGGCTAATACTATCTTTGTCAGGGATATGTAAGAGGATTGTGTAATATATGCTTTCTTCTACAATTTTCTTGTATTTTCCTACAGTCTTGAGCTGAAGTATCCTCATTTTCCCCTTTTCTCCATGATCTGTCTCCTCCTCTCATTTTCATGAGGTTTTTTTTTAGTAATGAAATTCATTAAGCATTATTGCACACAAATCTAAGCACAACATATCAGACAAAGCAGGAACAAAAAAAAAAAAAAAAAACCAGGACAAGGAAATATAAGCCCAATGGACCCACAAGGGAAAACTAAAATGTCTGTAATTCTTATTAGTGTTAAACCTTTACAGCATGGCAAAGAGTTCAAACCAAAATACAGCTACAGAAAGCAAAACAGTGCAAAACCACCTTGATAATGAGAAAACACATTAAAAAGATAAACAGCAACAGTGAATACATGACTCCTGATAAATTCGTTAGCTGGAACCACTGTATCAACTAGGCACAGCACTACTTGCAACTACACGGCCTCTTTTGCTAAAGGCTGCAGTGCTGCCCTGTTCATTGCACTGGAAGGACACTGGAGAAACCACCATTATTTTCCATTTTTCCCCCCGAATTATACCTTCAAGTAAACCAGAATTTCCATATTCCTCCACAGTTATAAAATTAGGAAATCAAAGCCAAGTGATACACACTCTTTCATCCCATTGGGTCCCCAGATGCTTCAACAGCTGTCTTTAGCTAAACAGTACAAAAACTCATTTCCATGCCTAAATTCAGGGCTGTATTCAGAATAATCTTCTCCCAGTAGCTAATTTAGGTATCAGGACTGCTTCTCTCCACTGACAGTGCAGACAGCCGGGTCTGGCAGCACTGGCTTGTAGGTGGCCTGAATCACTGATCGCTTTCTCAAATTCAGATGCTAAAGATAGGTTTCTGTAGAAAAACAGTCTGAATGTGGCCCTGCATCTCTGCCAATTTTTCTCCTCTGATTTGTGTTCGCCCAGCTCCGAACCTCTCAAAATCTCATCGAGGATGCTGCAAGGAAAGCTTCAGCCTCTCTGCAAAGACTCTTTCTTGGAATCCGTACCACCGCCACGCCTCCGCTTCACAATGTCTTTCCCTTTTTATTCATACTTCTCTAAATTTGCATTAGGAAATCATTTGTAGATCTTGTTTATATTAACACAAGTTACAGACTACTGCTTAGAACAGGGCTAGTGTTGCTGTAAGTATTACTGACCATGCAATACAAGTGCCCTCCAACACGACAGCTACGTTCTCTCATTCAAATCATGTTTTTGCTTGCCTAAGACCTTTCTTTTTATTTTTAGCATCCCTTCAACCTTTCCTGTTTTAGTTGAGTTCACTATTAATTCATTTGTCTGCTTTCTATCTACCAGGCTTTGCTGCAGTCAAAGCAAATGTAGTCAGCTGACTGACATGAAATTTGGTCTGAAATACAAATGGCTGTGAGAATTTTAGGGCTTGATCCTGCTAGCCTCTATTTTTGGAAGTAATCCTTATTCATAAAAAGGGTCTCCTCTGAATGAGTAGCAACAGTGTTGATAAGCATCTGCAGGGCTGAACTTAATAAATGTGATTTTTTTTTTCAGGTTATTTAGAGAGAACAAAACAAGCAGACCATCAGACTTAGACATCTGTTTTAAAGGCAACTCTGCAGATTGTCTGGAGACCAAAATAGATTATTAGCAGGAAATGGAGTTTTGTTAATATTGGATCTGCCCTACTGAAAATCAATGGAAATTTGTCCCAGACTTTCTTCAGAGAGCGACATAGCACATTTACACTCCAAAAGACCCAACAGCACATACAAGAGTCCAACAACAGTGTCAACAAAAAGGTCAATCAGGATAAACCACGCATTGCAGTACAAAAACATTCACGCTGGAGAAAGGAAGGGAAAGATGGAAAGTCCCAAAAGTCAGATTCATGTGCCACTGCTGAATACACTGGTGGAAACACTCAGCCTTCTATCTGATTCATAAAGCATATAAACTAAGGGAAAGCAAGAAAAAGATTTAGGTCCACTTGAGTATGGTTCCATGCAGAAATGATCACATGGAAAGAGTTGGTGCTGCTGTTAACAATACTATTTTCATTTTAGTGTCTTCAAACCAAAATATCAGAATATTTTACCAACACCAGTTAAGATTCAGAGTGCTTCTGGGACACACAGCCTTATTACACCCATTTTCACAAGCTAGAATGACACAGAGTTTGACTCATTAAAGGCCAGAAAATGAGTCAGCACAGAAAAAGAACCCCAAAGCCCCAATCAGCTATCGTCTGCGATAACCACCGAATAACCTCTCTTTCCTCCGTCATTAGTCAGCCTTGGGAATAAAGTAACTTATCTAAAATATAAAATGATTCCATACTTGATGTTTGCCTTTTTTGTATGTTTGTTTTTCACTGTGATTGCCTCCTAACATTTCCCAGCCTTGCACATAGACTGATGCACTTAATTTTGACAGACACAAAATCCCTCTTAAATCTGCTGCAGTGTTTATGCTGGGATGTATTAAAATGACTTTGTGAAACAGTGTCTCGAAATAGAAAATGAGATTAAAAATATTTTGCACATGAAGACTTCTCTAGGCTATGAGAGAAAGTGAAGAATATTACAAACGTTATTCTATTTCTCCTGATTGCCTAAAGGGGCCCCTACAGCAGAACTATTATCTTTAATCTTCTGTTCTCTTTTCAGCATGCAGTTTATTTTCTTCTCTCTGCTAACAATACCCTGGCCTCCTAACAGTTCCTGAGTTCACCTGCTAAAAAGATATTCCAGGCTAACTTCGCTGTATTAGATTTGCCAAGGTTTAGAAACAGCTTGGGTTCTTTCCGTGCTAACAAATGCTTAGCAGTAAATGCCTCCTCAAAGTGAGTATTGCAGCGACGATTTCGTCAGTGAATGAGCCAGTTTGCTTAACCAGGATGAACTTCCCTGGCCTGCCAGTATTACCACAAAACAGAATCATTTTCCTAAATGGTTTCATTAAAGAGACGTTGTGAGGCTGAATAGAAGATATTGAATGAAAATGGACAGGGTGAATTTTTAGTCATGCCAAACCAGTCTGTGGCATCAGTCACAAAGGTTTCACTGAAAAATGCCTCTATGGCTTTATTCAGTGATGAAGCGTTTGCAACGATTCTGAAGGATTCACTGCCGCAGCCACTGTGGCCATACAGTGCTCATCAGCCATCATCTAGCCAATTTCCCAGAACCCGGGATGAGTTACTGTCTGACAATGCCAAGACTTACTGTGGAAAATCATAATCATCCATTGCTTCAAACAACTTTGGTTGAGTCGCCTCCCCGACATATTCATCCCATAGAAAGCCCTGCCGGGAATATCAAGGAGGAGGAGGGAGCCTCACGGAGTAACCACAGGTTCTCCTCGAGGAGATGTCCACGGAGCAGCTTGGAAGGCTGGAAGAAATTCTGCCTTTTAACAAAAAGCAGGCAGAAGAGGGGCAGGAGAGCACGATGCAAGACAGCTATTGCTGTCTGCAAAATAAAATGATGCCGAAGCAGAGGACAAACCACCCATCTGCTGCACCCATCCACTGGGATTTTTCAGCTTTCTCTGGAAGACAGGAGATGGCAGGGTCTTCTGAGGGAGCTACATGCACACAGTAAGTTACCACAGGCACGAGGATTTTTGTTGACATTCTTCCTGCCTGAAAGCCACATCTGAATTTCTGACACTTCATGGCCTGTGTCAAAAAAGACAATGATCTAACCTTAATTCCTAATGCATCTGTATGCGCATCTCCACATAGAAGAGTTCTTTAATCAGGTACAATACACTTCTTCCTCATACCATAAAACAAGCACCACTACAGCGTCACTTACACATAAGGCACTGTGCAGGACTCACAGAGTAATTCCCATCCCTAAAATTCATCTCCTCAAACTGCCGCCAAGTGAAAGCAAGATGTTCTCTAAGCTCACGGAGAAAAATAAACTTACAAAGGTGTCCCCATTCTTCCTGTCTTAGGCAGTTTGTGTAGGATGAGAAGAACTGTCCTGGGACTGCTCAACTGCTTCCAGTGATGGTGGGCAGAGCTTGGACTTCGAGGCAACTCAGCTTAAGGGAGATAAATATCACCTCCACTATACAAGAGAGATAATTATGCACAAACTCCTACAGTCACAACTCTGCAGTAATTCAGTGGGATGCCTTTCTATTGTTATCAATATTTTGTAAGGCCAAATCCACTTTCAGATAGCATGGGCATAAAACCAGTTGAGGAACGTGTAGGTGTTACAAGCGTAGGTGGGGTTTCTGCAATTCATCTTGTTTCACATCCACTGTAAAGATAAATATCAACACATGGAGATATTACAGGAAGGTGTTTATCTTGCTGCTGATTTACGGTCTAGTGGTGATTAAAATAAATCAATGACTTAAAGTAAAACTTCCATCTAAGTAGTAAGTAACGCAAGAAAAATAATGAGGACAAGCAGATCTAACCTTTGTCAGTCAAAGGGCCTAGGGAAATTGAATAGTTCAGCAAACACCTGATGCTATGCACACACAACTTAAAAAAAATATATAAATAAATAAAAGAAAAAAAGAAAGAAAGAGGAAAAGAAAGAAAGGAAAAAAGGCTGCCTTAATTCCCTGAACTCTCAGCCACTTCTCCTCTCAGTCTTCTGTACGTTACGGGTCCACATGCATCTCTGCCAAGCCAGCCTACTCGGTCGTTCTGCAAGTTACTGTCCTCCAAGCTGGGGCCCGAAACAAAACTGAGGGAGCAATAAATCACGCCACAGAAGACAATCTCCAAGACCACATACTGGGCTCTTTTCTCCTTCATCTTTCAATTTCTTAGTGCCTTTTTATTGTATGCTTCTGTGATGCTTCTTGCAAAGGCATTTTGCAGATCAAAAAAGCTCACAGACAAAGACAATTAATTCTCAACATCCTTAGTGTGACTTGTCCTAACCAATTAAATCTAAAGTCTTTTTTTTTTTTTTTTTTTTTTTTTTTTTTATAAATTTTTGGGTAAAAACCCCGGATAT
>VXAV01001496.1:53641-75006 GCA_013399715.1 Alectura lathami | reverse complement strand
TTTTAAGTAACTAGCTTGGATCAAACCCTGAGATTAGAAAGTGACTGAATTTCAGGAAGTTCACACACAGTGAATTTTTCTGATACTAACTTTCAGGCTACAACCTGAGATATTAATTGACAGAATCTTCTAACTCCATACATTGACTGAATCTTCCAGTTACTGTGGGAGGTATGGCTTTTATGTAGACTTGATTCTGATGCTACTTGCATTAAATTCCCGCAACTTCTTTACATCTGGGTAGTTAATGAATTAACAGAGCTGAATCAGGCCAGTCACTCACCTTGCCTGCCTATCCAGAGAGCCAATTTGATAACAAGCTGTGCTCTTAGCAACAAGATGAGTGTTTCAAGGAGGATATGGAGCTGGTGGTGGATATAGTATAGGGGAAAAGTGACAAGTGACTGCAGCATAGTCAATAGTGTAAGAAGGGTTGATCCCTGGAGAGGATTTTAATGAAGCTGTAGCTACACACACAACTTATAAGGTATAGAAAACCCAATGGGCTTTCCACTCCATGCAGCATTTCTCCAGGAAATTGAAAGGAAGAAGTTAATACCTTGTGAAAATAAAAACATGTTGGTACATCCTACCAATGTGTCACTTCTGTTCTTAACAGATTATGATCAATGCTAAAAAATATCTCAGGAAAAAAAAAAAAAAAGGCACTCGACACTCAAGGGTTTCTCACTCATTTCTACAGAAAATCTTTCCATGAAGTCTGATGACAATCACACTGATAGAGGAATTTAATCTCCAGGGTTTTCAAGGCAATGATCTTAACTGAGACCAAATTTCTTTCAGCCATGGTAATGGCCAACCCATGAATTTATTGTGGGCACCTGTTCAAAGCTTTTTGCTGTGACTTTCATCCTGCCTGTCAAATGAGCTTTTCAACGGCTGGTCAGTGGAGACCACACTCCATATTCCAGGCCCACGCTGCCAAATTTTGGATGCAATTACTACAGTCTGCACATTGGAAGTGAGAGGAAGCTTAGACAGAAAATCTCAGTGAAAACAAACTCAAAAGTGGGTGGTATTTGCAGAAAAACAGTATTTTGACAAATACATGTGGTTCTGAGGCAATTTCACACACTGCTTTTCAGGATCCCGGGATCTCTGTACCACGTAATATGCAACTGCAGCTGAATGCCTTTTGTTCAGACTGAACTACCCAATTTACTTCAAATGAATTGATTTGCCTTCTATATCAGTACCTGCCAACGTTGTCACATAAAAAGAAATGAAGATATTAGTGCTTTTTCTTCAGATGGCATCTGGTTGGCTATTGTGAAAATACTAGGGCAGTTGTTCACATCCATTTTGCATTTAGTCTAAATTAGCCTTTTAGATTTAAAAATACTCCAGATTTCCCTTGCCTATCATTTTCTCGTTTGATACTACTCCTGAGCTGATGGAAGTTTCAATCAGAATACTGTTAACCTCCTAGTTATTTAGTTTGTTAACAACCTAAATAGTGAGAGAGTATATTAGGCAGATCGTGAAAACTAAATACAGGTTAGGACACATGTAAAAGGCAAGAAGCAAAATGGAATGAAAGACAGTTGGAAGAAGAAACAAAATTGATATGTAAGATTCAAATCTGGTATAAGTGCAGCACTTATTGAAATATCTGGTACAAGTCCAGCACTTATTGAAGTAGCATGTAGGACCTGTATCTTGCAATGCAACAAAAAAAATAAAGGTAATGCTGAACATCAACAGTTTCCATTTCACCTTGCATGGGCACAAGTAAATTCAAAACATATTCTGCCTTCTTAGTGGTAAATTAGTTTGTCTGGTCTATACAACTCCCCTTTTTTTTTTTTTTTAAAAAAAAAAAAAAAAAAAAAGGCTAAGTGTTCCAGAATACAATTTCCTCTTTGCAATGCACAGCCACTGAGCTGGCTGTAATGCTTTTAGGCTCTTGAGTCAGCCGTGTTTAGGTCCCAGAATGAAATCACGTCATCTCTTTTCTCATTTTCTAACATTCAACAACATATTGTCACAGATATAAAATTTTTGTGGGTTATGTTCTCTTAAATTGCCCTAAGCTGAGGCAGGGTTGCAAAATAGGGCTGAGCCAGAAGATAGATATTGATAATCCCAAAGTTTCCTGCTTCCAGCTGGGATACAAGAACAGTGATGACACCTTTTCCATAGCACCTCATTATCTACCTTTCCATTCGTGGCCTAAAACTGTATGCAATGTATGTGATTCAAAGATAATTGAAATCTGTATTCAAAGAGAGATCATTGATAAATAAACTGGTGTCTTTTGGCAAAAATATTTCAGAATATTTCAAAGACCTCTCCCATGAGGGTGAGTCTGGACATCTATATTTGCACTGACAAAATACTTCTATGAAAAAAAAAAATACAAATTAAAAAGAAAATAAAGGAAAACATTATAGCTCAAAGGTGCTACTCAAGATTTAGATTCCATGAGATTTTGATAATTCAGCCCCAAATCACTAAAATGCAATTCACTTACAGTGAGGATGGGCTATGAATCTTCACCAAGAGAATACAAATGTAGGTATTTAGCAGCTAAAAACCCAGAAACCTGGCTTAGGGAAGAGAAGCTGAGGGCAGGCTCTCTGCTAGCAGGTTAGCTAGGCAGGTTTGGTTTGGGTCCAGATTTCAAGACTCAGGCCAAATGGAAAAAAAGGTCAGAAGATGGTAACAAAAAGGTAAGGGGCTTCCACCTTATGAATGAAAAACCCACAGGGAGTGGCTTTATTTAGGCTAGAAAATAGAAAAAGGCTGTGAGTGAGAAGCATGGCAATCAACTCCTGCGTTGGGAGATTTTTAAGCAGGACAAGATTGGAGACCTCAGCATAGCTCAGACATTCAGTGTGAATTTTGTGCTTTTTACATCCTGACTGCTTGCTTCAGGTAGACTGTATTTAAATTTAAGTTCCCAGAGAGACATAAACTCCCATTCCTCATATAAATGTTTAATGTGCTTCCATTATAAATCCAAATTTTATTCCAAGGAGCTTTGCCTCTGAAATTAATCAAAAGGTTTTTGTTGTGCTCCAGATAAAGTAAGCATGAAATTCCAGGACCCTAACACAGAAATCAGGCTTGTAAACCTAGTCCAAGGACTGCATCAAGCCCAGTTTGCTCTAAGTCAAGCCAGCAGGTCACACAGCACATCTCTCCCAGCTTATCAGCATCACTCAGGTGTGGTTTGAAAGGCAGCTGGAGAGAGAAAGCAAATGGATTGATTCAGTATAGAGATCACAAACATGCACTGATATGACAAGAGATAGCAGAAACTCCATGAAAAACAGTGATATCTCTACATATTTGAAAATGGCATTTAAAGTGGTTGTTTTTCTCTTGCCTGTTTATCACTCTGCATCCAAACACTAGAAACAAAACTTGTTAGTTCTGAATATGTGGGAGTTGGATCTCCATCCAAAAGAAAAATACACCCTATAACATCTGTCTCGGTCTCCCCAGTTCGGGCAGATTAATTCCTGCCACCAGCACGGGTATTTTGCATGAGCTGGTACAACACGCACTACAGCTGGGATCATAAAGCCTAACGGCCTGTGCCCAAGGCATCCCCTCTGTGCAGTGCTCCGCAGAAGACCATGGAAGGGCCTCTCCACATTTTACAGGCAGTTTCTAGGCAGAAACATTCAGCACAGTGGCACATGGATGCTTTGGCATGAGTTGATGTGTGGATAAATGGTTTAGAGGGATGTCATAGAATCATAGGATCACGGAATGGCTTGGGCTGGAAGGGACCTTGAAGACCATCTAGTTCCAACCCCCCTGCTGTGGGCTGGTTGCCACTCACCAAATCAGGCTGCCTAGGGCCCCATCCAACCTGGCCTTGAGCACCTCCAGGGATGAGGCTTCCACAGCTTCACTGGGCAACCTGTGCTGATGCCTCACCACTCCGAGGAAAAACAGGGCGCAAAGAGTTTGTAGATAGAGAGTGGTCATGTACTCCTGTGTGTTCATAGGGTTACACAGACACACTGCTTACATTCGTGAGTCTAATGCTATGGATTTTCTTGACAACAGGCTTGAAGATGCCATACCAATCCTCTTTAGCAATGGCTCTTTCAGTATGTGACAAATACTGTTGAAATATCTAAATGAAGTGCAAGATACCTTCAGTGAGATTACCTCTTTCCCTGAGAGGGAAAAATTAAATTCAGTCCAAATATCAATTTTCTAGTTAATTATTATTTGTACTAACAGAAATGCTTACACATCAAACAATTTCATTGGCTTCCTATATATTACCCTCAGGTGACAGCCTCCAACACAGCAACCAGCAGAACACTTCAAACTTTCCAAACAGGTGGTCAGAGGCTGGTTTCGGGGACCTGTCCCCAAGGCTGCGGGGATGTGGCAGCTTCAGACACCTGGCATTCAACCGCTGGGTTTCACTCACTGCTCTTGCATCCATTTCCTTCAACCATGCACTCAAAAAGGGCAGAGTCATCCTTCAGTATGGTATTTCAGAAATGGAGCGAGAGAAAGAAAAAACCATACACAACTTTCACATTGAAGGTTTGTTCCGCAGATACTCTGTTGTGATATGTTTGCTGACCAAAAGTAAAGGGAGCGTAAAACCACCCACAGCAGTTACTTTGATTTTACAGTAGGAATATGTAACACCCTCTGTCTGACTCCATTTTGGCGAGACGAAGCGAGCTTTTCTCAATGTATGAGACAGCATGGGAGTTAGATCACGTGCCTGGTTTGGTTCCAGCCTTAATCCAAAGTTGCTCTTGACACCAAACCAGAGAAAACTTGGCAGCACTATTTCCCAAGCTTGGGTTCAGTCCCGAGCAAAATTCCAAATGAAACACAAGGTCCCAAATCTGCATAGAGCACACCAAAGACAACGCTGGCACTGATGCTGGCGGAGCACGCAGCCAAGTTTTACTGATATCCACAGAGCGCTTCTCTCTCAGCTGCCCACCAAGAGCTAATACTGCCTTGTGCAGGCTTTTTGCCCTGTAATTGGAACCTAAACCCAGTGAGAGGGGTTGGGAAGGAAAGGAAAACAGAGGTCAGTGCTGGTGGCAGATTGGCCCGTGGGCCACCACCCCCAGGTCACCACGCACGGCACTGCTGAGAATCCCAATAATGAGAAACAAAAGTGAAATTTCTAGCCTGAGTAAATAGTTTATCACTTCAAAGCAAATAGCTGAATTTTAGCTTGTGAGGAGGGGAGAAATTATTTCTTTTATTGTCTCTCTTTACGACACAGGATCGGGGGCTAATATTTCCCAAAAATTTCCTGTGTGATTAGGTAAAAATCACTAAAACCATGACATCTTTGCTCACATCAAGTACTACATTTATACACAGTGGGACTATGCAGAGATTGAAGCAATGCTCCGAATGAGTAAGGATGCCAGAATTGCCTCTTGACGCTTTCTGTGATTCAGCCCTCGCTCCTCCCCGAGACGTAAGGCAGGGCTGGTACCCACTGGGTCGAGGCTGCACCTTGCAGCCTGCTAAGCGCCATGAAACCTTTGCATGGGTAATGCTGTGCAGCTGCAAAATAAGCACATGACAAGTTTTTGCCTCAACTACACACGCATTTGCATTAGCCTAAACGAAATGGTGACCAGAGGATAGAGTTAGACGTCAGTGGACAGGCACTTAGAGGAGGATGCTGTCAGCACACTGGCTTACAGATTAGGAGGAAATTTTTCATTCCCTCAAAGTGGGCAGAGAATCAATAGCTCATTCTTCATGTTATGGTTATTATGCCCAGTGCTCCAGCGGTATTGTGTTATATACAGCCTCTATAGCAACGGCTTAGATTCCTCGCTCCTGTTTGCTCTGTCAGTGGCAATAATTGCAAAAATCCCCAGGGCTCAGGAATGTTTAGCTCCGATTGGGAAATACAATAGTGGTCCAAGTAAAAGTAAAATAACAGCCAAAGAGAGCAGCACGTAAATATGAAAACAATCGCAGCACGACCCCTTTCCAGCTTCATTAGAGTGATTACCTGAGTAGCAACCCAGCTCCTCAAAAAAGCATGAAGAAAAAAAATGCTTTTTTACTAAAAGCGCGTTTTACAATCCACAAGAAATCCTACTGAGCATCGCAGAAACATTGCAACCCTGCATATATTGCAGTTTTGAACACTCTCCACCTTAAACACATTCCTGTCTACCTAAAGCAAGACACAAGACTTGCCCTTTGCTCTGTGAAAGCCTATGGATATTATCCTTGTGTGTGCAAGAGCAAAATCTGGATCTGGTGTGTGGTGATTACATGGAAATTGTAAGGTACAGTTAAGTACTGGGTGGGAACTGAGACCACCTGACAAGTACAGCATCAGCACCAGTATTAAAAATAATAACAGTAATAGTAATGGGGAACGTAATATAGAGCTGTAGTGAAAAGCAATACCTGAAGGCTCATGCCTGTGAGACAAATATAATCCAATGATATACAACGAACAATGGATCACCCAGACCACAGAAAATTCTCTTTTTTTTTTCAGTCTGTAAAAAGCCACAGCCTCAGAATTGACAGCTAAGAGAAGCATACAGCAACATCAGAGCAGAAAGTAGGCAGACATAACAAACCCTTGCAGCCTAAATGAAATTTGCCTGTTTATGTTTGCAGGAATGTGGGAAAAAAAAAAAAAAAAAGAAAAAAAAGAAAAAAAAAAAGTTTCTTCAGATTCTTTATAGAGGAGAAATGAAAAAGCACTGATAATTGAATGGCAGAAAAAGAATGAGAAAGCTGGTTGGACCCTCATGTCAATGTTCTCTATTCAAGCAAAAGATCTATCAACAAAACTAAAAGACATAAACTGATGGGATAACGCAGCACACACACACACTATTCAATTAGCCTGAGAGTTTCAAAGCAGGGCGAATTTTCATGAGAATTGATATAGTTTTCACCATATCACTCACTAGATTTAAAATGACAGAGTAGCATACAGCATAAGAGAGAGAACTGGCTGCTGTCTTTGGTCAAAGACTTTGCTGTCTCTGCTCCAAACCCTTGGCTTCGCCATTCACTAGGCCAATACCAATCTGGTCTTGAGAAGACATTGTAATATTTGCATTATATGCCGTGACTTAAAAAGGGGTATGCATATAAATAAAGGACATTAGAGCAAAGTTTTGCAGGCTCAGGATCTGAGTGGCCAGATTTACCACCACCCTGTGCTGAAGAGGTTACACATACGGTCGGCCAGGTTGTGCTGCTGCACTGTACATGGCAGGCAGTGAAGGTGGCTGAAATGCCAAATTTCATTAAGATGCACTAGCAGCTGCTGTGAAAGGAATTAGCATGAGAAGCAGAGCACAAAGCTATCAGAAGAACGCTGTACAAGTGAATCAAGTGAATAGAAATTGAAGAAAAATGAGCTTCTTGTGAAATACTGCAATCACTTCTTTAAGCAATAAAGAGATGGTTTGTTAAATAATAGACCAGAACAACTCCAATAAAATAAAAACTGTCAAAGTACGCTTTTTAAAGTTGCTACACATTCTTCCAATTTTGCCTTTATTACTAAACAGTAACAGATGATCAGATTTTATCATCATCTTGTCTGGACAATATCTCACCAACATTCGAATACATTATAAAATGAAAGAATACCGGAAGAAGAAAATTTAATATAATTACCACTTTCTGAAAATAGCTTGTGCGTAACATTCACTTAATATAGCTCAGATAAAGTGAGAAAGAAATCAAGGATGGAGAAACTGTTTCCTATTTAAGATCAGATACAAACAGCTTGTCCTAACCATCTCTCTGGCGCTTACTTCCATTCCCTGCATGTGGACCAAATGAGCAAAAATAATTGTGCCAAAAGAAACCACACATTATTGCCCAATCAGGGGCCTCAGCATTAATGAGCCCAAGGATGATCTGGCTTCATCCAGCTACAAATCTTGCACGAAACAAATCCTTCGCGGCAAACGCATTTACCTTCAGAGACTGAATGAAAGGACAAAAAAAAAGCAGAACAAAATTTGAACAAAATTTTAGATTGTGTCTTATGGCCATATAGGCTGAAGGGCTTAAATCTAACCCCCCAGACAGCAAACCAGTCACCACCTCTTCAAAACTACAGCATGTGGTCAGGGAATTCATCCTTCTTGCCCCTCTGCAGTGACCCCGATGCAATATGCAGCAGTAGCCATTCTCTTGCACGATGCTCTCCCAGGTGTACACAGCAAGCAGGCTTTCCTGTGAGCATCAGGAGAAAAAACGGCTAATTTCCCACAAATTGCCATGCTCACTGCCCCATGTCCAACACCATCACTCCCATAAATCACCCCAGATCCTGCTCGGCCTCTTGTGACCCCATCAAGGGACAAGAAGCCATCTCCAGCCTGTTGAGATCTTCACCAGAGCTAACTTGTAGGCCTATACTTCTTTTTCAGCTTTCTGTCTTATTTCAAATAGTGTTGAAATTGCCCACCATCTTGTACAATTATCGGGGACAGGCAGATGGGCAGAAGCATAGCAGAATCCCTATTTTCTTAAAACTAAAAAATAGCTTCCTGCCCAATGTCCAGACAAAAGTCCCTCCCCCTAACTCCACATACCTCATGAGCACAAGTATTTTAAACTCAGCTCTCCAGCTCTATTGACAGTGATCCTAATTTATGCTCAAGCTAAAGAAACTAGTCAAAGGCTCAATTACATCAATCCTTACCACAACAGGGGCTGATAGTGTAAGTACGCAACATCCACTTATCTGTTTGTCACTAGGACTGTAAATATCCTTTAGCCTTCTTAAATCCTCAGTCAGCACAGGAAGAAGGCATAGTTTTGAGGCAAGGTTCACTACACTGGTGCAGAGAAGCTACTTTATCAAAGCTTTTTCCACTGAAAATGTAAGAAGTTTGCATCATTTTTTGCAGCTGGCCTTGAGTGTTGAACATGAACTGAAAGGCAGAATGGAAAAAAAAGAAAAAGAAGCACCATCTGTGTCACTGGATCTGCTCAGAGAACCAATATTGGAGGATACTTCAATTTATTTGATATTGGATGGTGCTCCACTCTAGCAAAAGCAGAACGACATCCAGTGGCGGAGGTTAAACCTAAAGAAATTAGAATGGGAAATAAAAAAATGAATCATAAAGCTGGCTGATTTTTGAAGGATGTGGAAAATTCAAAGCAAAGTCTTGTATCTTTCTGAAAATCCTCCAATTCTTCAACTGGAATTTACTGGGATCAGTGCAGAAATTACCAAGCAAAGTCCTAGCACCTGCAATATTTAGGGACACAGCAATTTTCCTTCAGGCCTCTCAATCATAAGGTCTGTGAAAAGAAGAGAGGGAAATTAAACAGGATGTCTTACAGGGGAAAATTGTTCTGGTGAAGGACTGACACCAGGCTGTGCAAAGAGATTTCACATGCAGCATGTATTTCTAGTATTTCCTCGATGCTTGCTCAAAATAGTAAATGACCAATTATAGACTTCCCTGTCCCTCAGCATGCAAAAGTAGTGATGCTATTTAGCAGGATTCAGGAAACCTGCATCTGGTTTAGGGACGTGCTGTTGGTGTGTTGGGAAAACTGGTGGCCTTCTCTGTGCCTTGGTTTCCCCCTCCATGAAGGGCAAAGAATGACCCTGACGTCTTATGTTTAATACTTCAAGATCTACTGCTGAAAAACATTCTGCTAAAGTGATGTTATTATTAACTCAGGAAACTTTTTCATCAGTTAATTCAATATAAAAAGAACACTGACATTTTTTTTCTGAAATAACAGGCTCACACTATAGCAGGTATCTGCTTTAAAAATGAAATACCTTACTCAAATGAAGGCAAAACCTTTGAAATCAGAACAAAAAGATCACTTTTCTGACTGCCAAATTCTTTCAATGCTTTTCTTTTACTCCTCTGACGACAATTTTTTTTTTTTTTTTTTAAATCTAAATTATGTATCTCCAGTTTTATCAATGGGAGCTTTGGATTTTTGTTTGAAAGGTTAGTTATTTGCCACCCCCTGCTCTAAAGAGAATATAAAAGACTTCTGCTGCATTCATGATCTACATGTCAATTGTTAGGAATAAATTTCAGGGAAGGTTAGACACGTAACTTACTGGGAACCACTCTGCAGGATTACAGGCAAGGTTACAGTGATGTCCTTTCAACAGGACAAATAATATATCCATTCACTATGAGCTAAAGGGTTATGTTACCTCATTTTAATCAGCCCTTTTATGATATAATATTCATGTGGAAATCAGGCTAAAAATACCCCCTGCCAAGGTGACTGAAGACATAAAATTGAAAACTTTATTTTGCATATTTTAAGATCAGGTATTATCCTGAAATAATGAGGCATATTAATTGACTTTCATATGGGAAGAGAGAGAATGAAAGCAAGGGAAGGAAGGAGACGGGCCAGGAGCTATTGCCTCTCCGTCAATGATTAACCAGCCTAGACTAAAGCTAACATGATCTTCCTGCGCTCCTCAGAGGCACAGCACTGTTATTTAGCACTCTCATTTGCATTAAAATATATATAAAAGACACATGTTGGGCTTAGAGGCTGGAACACAACTATAACTACAGCTGGAACAGCAGCATCTACAGAGATAGAGGCAGTCAAGGCACACCTTGACTTGGCTCCCAGGTGGGGAGCTGGACAGAAACACGTGCTTACCCCAGAGAAAAAGATATCGGTTGTGGGGATGGGCAAGGGGAGGAGGATTTCCTCTACCTGTAATCCTCACCACACAGCAACGCTCCCAGCAAAAGTCAGCTGCTAGGAGAGGTGTCGTTACAGAGGAGAAAAAGCCATGTTGGGTCTACTTGAAAAATATACTTATAAAGGCAAGAGAGAAGCATTGACTTTGCATATCAAAACCATGCATGGCCATGGCATTATGTGGTTTCAGAGCTACTCGCTCAATGTGTCTCATGCTTGGCTTACTCAGTTTACAAATCAAGACAAGATATTTCATGTAGTAGCACTGAGGAGCCCAAGAACACGACTGAGCTGGCAGCTGCCTGACTGATAGGGGAAGCAGAGCAGGCAAACAGCTTCATCTTTCACTCTTACTGCTGGGCAGACAGCAATGAAACGTTGTATCTGACAGTTTATTACACTAATGTTAGTGAGAAGAATCACAGGGGACTGAAGCTATGATGATGAGAGGGCAGTTCTCCAGACCACAGCTGCATGTTGAAGGGGTCCCTCTTATTTTACCCCCAAAACTTACAACTCGGCGCACATACACTTTCAGCAGCCAAAGGCATCTGAGTTTCAGCATGCTCATTTTCCACAGGCATAAGGATACATCAATATTATGCAGAACAGGACCAGTACTGGCAGTTCCATACCACTGGTTATGTGGAGTTTCAAGCTGGTTTTCAAAAGTGCATTTTGGCTACAGTATCTGCAGTAGTACTTTTGATTTTTCACAGCTGAACTGAAACAGATGAGGGGCAATAGTAAGCCTATTAGGACAAAACTGAAGGTTACTTTGCATGCAAAAACAATATAAAAATGATCCTTCTCCGACATTTTTAATGTACTAATTCTATCCTACTGCATTGCTATAGAAAGCAGTGAAAAATGTTCCCATTCAAAGTAAAAACTGACATTATGAATTGAATTCAATTTCAAGGGAAAAAGAGCTCCTGCTTTTTATGGCCAATTTCCTTTTCCACGGGTAAAAAAAAAAAAAAAAAAAAAAAAAAAAAGATTTTACCATAGCCAAAGAGTACTAGTAGTGAGGATGAATGCTTCTCAAGTTGTTACAGGGGATGTTTCTCAGGGGTCCGTACTGTAGCTGATACTTCTTCCCATCTTGACCTGGGATGCAAAGTGCTCTCAGTAGACTTGCAGATGACCTCAGACTGGAGAGAAAGAGCTATAAAGATGCTTTTCAGAATGTCAAGATGCTCTTTTGCTGTTCACAGGGACATTCAGAAGCTGGAGGAATGGGCTGCCAGAAAATGCACAAGCAAAGTCCTGAACTTGGCAAGAAGCAACTTCCACAGAGGTTCCCCAGCAGCAACGCCAGGTAAATGTGCACTGGATTTCTTTCCTGAGAGTGCAGTCTGCAGGGCAACTGGAAGTGATTATCCCCCTCTGCACTTAGGGTACTGTGCCCATTTTGGGGTCTGTCCAGTACAAGAGAGATGTTGATAAACTGAATTCTCACATGCCTGGGAGCTGGAGCACATAATACACGTGGAAAGACTAAAGAAACTGGGAGAGGAGGCTCAGAGGCCTTCTCATTATCAATACCCCCATGAAAAGGGAGCTTGCAAGGCCAGATTTTTTTGGAGATGCACAGTAGAAGGACAACAGTAAATGATTAACAACAATAATGATTAACAGTAAATGATTATTGTGAGGGAGATCTTGTTCAGAGATAAGGAGAAAACACGGACAGCAAGAGAAAATGTGGAGTCTCCATTCATCCCTTCAAAACTTGCTGGAGGCAGCTCTGAGCAATCTGACCCAGCAGCTTCACCTCGAGCACTGGGTGCAGTTCTGGGCACCATAATATGACAAAGACATAAAACTACTAGGGAGCATCCAAAGGAGGACTACAAAGATGGGGAAGGGTCTGGAAGGCAAGACGTATAGAGTGGCTGAGGTCCCTTGGTTTTTTTTGGCCCAAAGCAGAGGAGGCTGAGGGGAGGCCTCATGGCGGCCTACAGCTCCCTCACAGGGGAGCGGAGGGGCAGGCGCTGCTGAAGCTCTGCTCTCTGGGGACAGCGACAGGACCCGAGGGAACGGCATGGAGCTGTGTCAGGGGAGGGTCAGGGGGGTGTTAGGAAAAGGTTCTGCCCCAGAGGGTGGTGGGCATGGAACAGGCTCCCCAGGGCAGTGGGCATGGCACCAGGTCTGCTGGAGTTCCAGGTGCATTTGCACACCGCTCTCAGACACAGGGTTTGTGTTTTGGGTGGTCCTGTGTGGAGCCAGGAGTTGGACTCAATGATTCTTGTGAGATCCTTCCAACTCAGGATATTCTGTGAATCTAACTTTGAGGTTAGCCTACTTCTGAGGAGGAGGTGGGACTAGGTAACTTCCAGAAGTCCCTTCCAACCAGACATTTTGTGTGATTCTCACTATTTAGGTCTGTACTGAAGCACTTTTTTGTGTCTGATGGCTGTTACAGGAAAAGACAGGCAAAGGACTCAGGTTTCCACCATTAATTTTCAAGGAGGAGATAGGGGTACGTCTGACCCTTGGCACTAGTTATCCACATCTTTAAGAACTCCAGAAATGGAGGGTTAGCAGAAAAACCAAAACCTATTGCTCATTAGAGAAGAGTTGAGGTGGCCTCCCTGTTCCTTCTGGATTTAAAAGAAAGTGTGCCTTCAGCTTGCCTGCAGGGGATCTGAGTATGACCAAAAGCAGCTGATTTGTAGCTCAGTAGCCAGCCTTCTCTTTAAAGGAACTGAGAAAGAAAATACAGAGGGCAATATTCTCAAGCAAGCACGCAGGGAATTACAGACCCACTGTTCTTCGAAACAGCAACTGTGCCTCTATTTCACTGTGTCATGCTTAGATCATTTGAAAAGTAGCACCCCTGCTAGGCATCCTGCTGCACACTGTAAGCTCATCGTGCAGAAATATCAGTTTAGTAGCCAAACAATTCTAGAAAATCACTCCCACTTCTCAAGCTGAAAAACCAGAGATCAAAGAACATTTTTCTAGGTAATGTTGACAGATTCCAGGACTCACAGCTAACGACAGAAGGCTTTATAAAGAACACAGACATAAACCTGATCACAAGCACAAACCGGTTTGGTAGTTTTGTTTAGCTATTCCAGATTAGCAATTTCACTACAGACTAGGCTGGGGAAAAATGGCTTAACTATACTATAGGTGTGACAAGATTTCCTACATTGTATAACATTTAATTAATTAACGTGTATGAGTACAAGCTTTGCTGAGTCAATAACCTGTAGACAAAGAGTTCTACTCTAATAGCAGTAGAGTATGAGAAGGAAAAATGTTTCCATGATAATGTATTTTCAATATTCTGTCTCAGTAATACTCATGTGTTAACGACCCCAACAAAGTCTTAACAGAGAATTTACACATAGCGGAATGAAAAACTCTTCCTGAATTTAGACTACCTGGAGACAGATTATTTCCCTTAAAACAAACAAACAACAACAAGAAAAAACACATGAGAACAGAAAAACTGTTGTGGAAATAGTCACTGTGTATTGGGAAGCAGTGCACTCTGATGTGTGCACACTGGCTAAAGGAAACATAGCTCTGTAAATGGGTGTGCACCTTCTCCTAACACTACTAATTGGAACATTAATTTTTGGTCGCAAAAATAAAATGACCTTTCCTTTTTTTCATCATACAGTCACAGACACACAGTTGGAACAGCATGTCTCATTTTATTCTGGGGTTTTAAGAAGTTCCTATGGCATTAAGGTGATCTATGATAGACCAACCCAGAAAAGGAAAATAAAATAAAAAAGAACGACCAGTTTTAGTACCTTGCAGCATACATTTCAAAACCTGAAGTGAAGAAAAAAGCAAGTAAATTAAGAGTTGGCCACTTCTTAGTAATATCTTTCATACTGGGAGCATAGAACACGTCCCATTTTTATGAAAGATAGGCCCTTAGCAAAGATGTAGGCCTAAATGTCTTTACTTTTGGATCCAAATTTAGCAGCTGGAACCTTTAATGAACTTTGGCTATAAAACATTATATAAGCAGGTCTTCCAGTCTAAAGTAAAAAAGTGCTAAAGAAGTAGTCTGAAAACAGCAATAAGGACACAAATATAACTTCTTCATAATAAAAGAACACCTGAACATAACCCCAATGACTGCTATTTTTATATAGATAACAGAAAATTGGAAGAAAAAATCAAAGTATAAAGATTAAAATGAAATGTTCCTGTTTTTTTTGTTGTTGTTGTTGTATGCAAATAATCTATCATAACTCCTTTACCAATTTTAACTGGTGAGTCAGAGAAGTGTCACTGTTTGATTGACTAATTTGCTTGGATCATCAAAAAAGCTTTATTTACATTATTCACTTTTTTCAGTAAGCGATGAATTAGCTACTGTATTGCATTTCTTGCCCACACCCTTCCCCTCTTATTTAAGGAATCCAGGGATGAAAAGCTTCCATTGAGACCGCAGTAATTCTTTAATTTTTCATCTATGGAAACACATTTCCAGTTACTCATCTTTCTAATATGACACAGGAATATCAAAGGGAGCTGGAAATTTAGGAAAAAAGATAACATGAGCATTTTCAATGATCTCTTCCAAAACTGTTAGATGAACATTAGACACATAGCTATGAACCACTGATGCCATAGCACCAATAACATCTTTAAATTGCTTCATTGAACCAAATCAATTAAAAAAAGGCAAAGGCACAGACGTGATTCCTTCTCTCATGTACTGTTTTCTTTCCTATATTAATACTCAAAGAAATGTGATGGATTTCCTTTACCATGGAACAAGTATTCGTTATTAACAAGAAAGGATTTCTGAAGGCAAACCAGTCACCGTCAATCTTAAAACTCCAGCCAACGCCAGCTACACATGCAGTTCTTGTCACTCCTTTATTCTTGAGTTAGAAGGACTCATCCTCTTACTAACATGATCAGACAGGACAGTTTATGTCAAAGCTATAAAAAGAAATGATATTTTAAGGAAACAGAGGCCTATTAATTTTTCCACAAGCTAAAATAGGCCTTTGAAGCACAAACTCAAATTAGATGCAGTAGGCACAAATTTAATCCATAGCGCACTGGGCCCCTATAAAGTATTCACAATATTAGGAAAAGCATTGTAAAGTCTTAGAACTGGAGTGGCTGCTAAGCTATGCAGGGGAAAAATTGGCAGTGCTAGTTTAAAAAAAAAAAAAATCAGTAAAAAAAAGAAGAAAATCCCTTAACCTTCTAAAATTTTAGAAAGTTATTTTTTTCAGTTTTGTATTTCCAGCAGAATTAGCTCTTCCATGACCATCTTCTTGCTCTTTGGGTGACCTTCCAGCTGTTAGATTTCACTGCCTGCCCTCAAGCATATTTCTTTTTAATATCTAGCTAAATGGGAAGATAAATGTGCAATGAGCAACATGCTCCAAAATGGAGGCACTTCTGCTTCAGTACATACTTGGAGGATATATAAACTGCAGAAGAGGGTCTCTTATTTCCAAAGGCCAAAGATATTTATAGAATCCTTTCTACCAGTGCTTCAGGAAACTGATTCTTACACGGTAAAAGAAAACTAAATGAGTGTGGATTTCTTTGACTACCTCACACTTTGCCAAAAAGAAAATCATTATTAATATAACCTGGTATTTAATTAGGGATTCCAGAAGAAGGGGAGAAGACCCACAGCTGAGCATTAAATTCAACAGTTGGTTGGGAACATCTTTTAATATCACTGTGAAAGAATATGGTGATCCCATTCACCACTAATGAAAAGAAAAACAACTTTAAAATAACACATAGGGACGAGACGGTGCTAATTTCTTTCTTACCTTCACTCTCCTGAAGTGAGAATTTGTATATGCTTTTTCTCACCTAACAATGGTTTCCTCAGTTCCTCCTCTTCTGCAGGACATAGCAAATTTGAAGTCCCATTCATCTACAGATTTTATGCTGCATTTGTTGCAAAACACACCAACTTTTTTAATTTGGCTACATTTCTCATTTATTTTTACTTTTGATAAAGATCCTGGCAAAGATTAACAGGCAAGCAGAGCACTGCTTATTATTTTTAAACATTTTAAGGGGAAATAAAATAAAATAAAATAAAAAACAGGCTTTGACATTGGAATATATCAGAAACTTCACATGAAAAATAAAACATTTGGAAACACAACAACGCGAAATCCCAAATCTTTAACATAGAAGATTTCTAACTCCCGCCTTTCATCTTTTCTGATCTGTTGGGTAGTAGCAAGTGCCTGTGTGGTCCCTTCTGCTCAAGTGTGCTTGACAGGAAGACTGGCAAGTTAAAAATGACTTTTTTAAAAGATAATTTAAAAAATAATTAATTCCCACAAATCACTGGGACAGCCAGGGAAGAAAAGCAAGAAAGGAAACGGGGAGAATTTACCACCCTGCTTGCTCATAAAACGGATCTGTAAAAACAGCAGGACAGTAAATTTCTCCAATTTCTTTGCTTTCGTTGCTCTGTCGCACAGGAGCACTGGGCTTGGGAAGAAAACATGAGTTAGGATNGCAGTGTAAAGCATTGAGCAGTGCAACCGGCACTGCCCAGCCAGTCTGCTGATAGCCTATACAAACTCATATTCCATGTCAAATTGCCAGAGAGATGACCAAGCTGAGGCAACAGTCACAGAAAATGCTCATCTTCCTCTCCTCATGTTCTTACACACTCAGTGTAAGTGCCCATGGCAGCTTCCCATGTAACTGATCACAGATACAATGGCAATTTCAGGAAAAAAAAAAAAAAAATCACCTACTGACCTACTGATTCAATTCACATTATTTTCACAGAATTCCATGTCCAGGCAGCTTTTGAAGATCTCCAAGGAGGAGACTCCACAGCCTCTCTGGGCAACCTGTGCCAGTGCTCCATCATCACCCAACACTGCACAGAAGTGCTTCCTAGAGTTCAGAAGGAACCTCCTGGACTCCAGTTTGGGCCCATTGCCTCTTGTCCTGGCACTGGGAACCACTGACAAGAGCCTGGCTCTGTCCTGCTTGCACCCTCCCTTGAAGTACTTATGGACATGGATGGGATCCCCTTAAACATCCTCTTCTCCAGGCTGAGCAGCCCTAGCTGTCTCAGCCTCTCCTCATAGCAGAGGTGTTCCAGTCCACCATCTTGGTGGACTTATGTTCGACTGTCTCCAGTATATCCATGTCTCTCTTGTACTGGAGCCCAAAACTGGACACAGGACTACAGGTGCAGCCTCACCGATGCTGAGGGGAAGGATCACCTCTCTTGACCTGCTGGTGATACTTTGCCTAACACAGTGAAAAATACTGTTAGCATTCTTTGTGGCAAAGGCACATTGCTGAATCATGTTCAGCTTGGTGTCCACCAGGACTGGGTGCCCCCGCGTGTCCTGGTGCCAGGGATTGTTCCTCACCATGTGCACAACTTCGCACTTCTTCTTGTTGGAATTCAGGAGGTTCCTCTCAGCCCACCTCTCCATCCTGTCCAGATCCCTCTGGACTGCTGCTAGGCCCTCTGGTGAGTCAACCACTCCCCCCATTTTTGGACCATCTGAAAATTTATTGAGAGTGCACTCTACCCCGATCATTAATGTAGATGTTAAACAGGACTGGACACAGCACTGACTCGTGGGGTACTCCGCTCATTCCGGGCGTAGAACCAGACTTGGCACCACTGAACTCTGTTCAGCCACTTCTGGTCCCTCAGTGTCTGCTCACCCAACCCACGCTGTTTGAGGGACAGTGTCAAAGGCCTTACTGAATTCCACAAAAACACTGTCACTGCTCTCCCTTTCCTCATCCATCAGGCTGCTAATTTTATTTATTATCTGCTATTCAACTCCTTGTGAATGTAGCTGAGAACGGTTTATTGAAAGACATTAAAATCAATGAGATAAATGATTCCTGTGAACAGCATGCCCAACCTCTACAAGAGCTATGCTAGGATTTGCACCACTCAGAACAAATGAATGATTAAGATCACTCTGTTGTGAGGTCAACATGTCACATGCTTAATTGATTGGTCAAGCATATTGCAGCAAAATAAGGCAATATATTGTTATTCTTATCAAAATTCTACATTAGCCATGATGCAATTTTGACAAGAATGCACAAACATGGGTTTCGAATACAGAAGAACCCAAATCCACATGAAATAAAACTAAATGATAGCAAATGTTAGCGGGGAAAAGTGCTCTTATACCCACAAAATGAAGTCATCTCCCAGAGAGATAAAAAGTAGAGTTCTTAATGCTCTCTCTGACAATAGGCAGATATGCTAGTACCATGCAGAGGATTAATTTCATTCACTCAAAAAAGCAATCCCGACTTTGAAATTTTGAATCTTTAAAAACATCAGATTGAAGATTTGGGGAAAGGGACTTTAAAGAAATGAGCGCCCTTCACATCACAGAGGATTTGGGAATTTGGAAGCTTAGTAATGATAATATGCAGACTTCAGTCTTCAAATAACCAAATTATCACTGTTAGTCAACTCTAAGACCCATTGTGAAAATGCCAAGAGGTTTTCATGTAGTTCTTTGTGAACTACCTCAGAAACTTCTCACATACATCCCTTCAGCATCACCTCAGCAGAAGTGAAAAGTAAACAACCCAGGACAGTGATCATCGTGATTCCTTGGCTGTCTAGATCAGATCCTATCTATGGCCTAAACCTGTGCTGTCAAATTTCCTTTATCTGTACCATTCAGAGTCATAGAATCATAAAGGTTGGAAAAGACCTCTAAGATCATCTAGTCCAACTGTCAGCCTAATACCATTATGCCCACTAAATCATGTCCCTAAGTGCCACACCTACATGTTTCTTGAACACCTCCAGAGAAGGAGACTCCACCACCTCCCTGGGCAGACTGTTCCAATCCCTGACCTCTCTCTCAGAAGTTTTTCCTAACATCCAACCTGAATCTACCCTGGCACAGCTTCAGGCCATTACCTCTTGTCCTATCTCTATATATCCTATGATATCATATCATGATACTATTCAATACCATTCAATCATATATGACCAATACCATCATATCATATCTATGATACCATGATATTATATTATTCATATAGATCATTCAAGATGATCTGCTCCGTAACTTTCCCTGCTACTGAGGTCATGTTGACAGGCCTGTAGTTCCCCAGATCACCCTCACGACCCTTCCTGTGGATGGGCATCATACTGGCAAGCTTCCAGTAGTCTGGAACCTCCGCGGTTGGCCAGGACTGCTGATAAATGATGGTGAGCGGCTTGGCAAGCACTTCCACCAGCTACCTTGGTACTCTTGCAGGGCTCCCATCCAGTCCCATGGACTTGTGACAGTCTAGGCAGAGTAATACAGTGCAATACTCTGTGCTGTATTTCCAACAGACGTTGGGCAAATTGAAGGCTCCTACAAGAACAAGAGATGACAATCGTGTGACTTCTGCCAGCTGCTTGTAGAACGCTTTGTCCGTCTCTTCATCCTGGTTGGGCAGTCTGTAACAGACTCCTACCAGGACATCTGCCTTGCTCAACTTCCCCCTGATCCTTACCCCTAAGGACTCAACCTTATCATTCGCAGCATCGATCTCTGCAGCATCAACACTGTCTAACATAGAGAGCCATGCCCCCACCTCTCCTTCCTTGCCTATTCCTTCTGAAAAGCTTATTGCAGCATTCCAGTCACAAGAGCAGTCCCACCACATTTCAGCGATGGCAACCAAGTCACAGCTTTCCTGCCACACAACGGCTTCCAGCTCGTCCTGTTTGTTGCCCATGTTGCGTGCATTGGTGTAGATTTCCGTAGTCCTGGAGTTGTTTAAAATGCAAGCGACAATGATGATGTTAAAAAAGGACTTTGTCATAATTTGCTTCCAAGGTAGAAATGAAGCACAAAGAATATGTGCTTCCCCTGCAGTGCAGCAGGACTATCTGAGACTATTCACTGCATGTTCAGGTTGTACATCTTCACAGTTCATATCTTTAAAGCCCCATCTGGACAGTTTATTTTATCTTCATTTTTAGTGCAGGATAAAACACAGTAAAAAGCAATCCCCAGAATGGGTACCCCAAGGAAGCAACGCAAACCGCCTGCAGATAACATGACTTATTGTTTAGACTACAGAGAAAGGACAGAAATGGAAAATCATAAAAGTCATCCATGAGATTAAGTCTCCAAAAAACAATGCATTCCTACATAAAACCAGGCTTTCTTCACACACAACATACTTTAATATGTGTAATACCATTCTGAAAAAAAATTGGCTATGCTCTTCTGTAACCCCGAGTGATTATTTTTGTGTCCAGTTATGTGTAATGTCTGTTGATCACATAGATGTCAAAAATGCAAGCAGAGTCTGTGCAATTTTTCAAAATGTTGGTTTTGTTCTAGCGTTGGTGTGTTTGCCCCATCAAACAAACATGACTGCCACACAAACATATCTCATCAGGTGATGAGGCCCGAAAAGTGAAGCCAGAATTGTGAAAAAGCTCTTACCAACATACTAATGACCTCTCTTCTCCCAAAAGGACCAATACTCTGCCAGAAGCAGGAAAGCTAACAATTACACTATACCTTAAGGAGGAAAAATTCTTGTTTGTATCACTTGTGAGCGCTAGCTTAACTTTTAGCATGTTAAGGGAAATGTAACACACCAGAAGAACTAGCTGAATGTGCAAAATAAGATCCCATGATTTACCGTAGAAACTTTTGCCTTTCCTATCCTAAACAGTACCAACTGTTAAA
>VXAV01001496.1:15946-36815 GCA_013399715.1 Alectura lathami | reverse complement strand
AGTGCTGACATTAAACAAGAAATATCTTTTGCTGCCACTGCACAACCTTATATTGCATCTATCAAGAACTTTCCAGGTTCCCGACGCAGTTAAAATGCTAATCAAGTTAAGCAGTTACCAGGCACATCCTGATTTAATGTTTGCTTTGATTTCAATACCTACTAACTCCACATTGCGTTACTAGAGCTGAAGTTTAAAGTACTGTGTGCTGCCAAAGGAGAGGAGGACAGAGGCCATGAGAGCCCAGTATCATGAAAATGAAGGATCAGCTAGCAAGGGTCTCGAAATGAGCTCATTTGAACTCGAGACAAACATAAAACCCAGAGGCAGAGACCATTTACCATTTGCAAGATGAAATAAAAAGGTAATGAAATAACTTCTTCCCTGTACAAGTCAGTTTCTCTGACTCTGTTCTGCTCTACCACTATTATGCTACATTAATATGCAATGCAGTATTTTCTCACCATTTTAAAAACTCTGCAGGAGGCTGGTAGTAAATATTTCATTTTAGAGAAGGCAACACTGAGAAAAGGATGGCAAGGAACGCACTCTAGACATCACAGTAAGACAGAAGCATCTATTAAGGTAATTGCTTAATCCTCTGGATGCTACAGTATGTTAATGTTTTCCAAAGAAAATTCAAAGTCTCAGCCCAAACACAGCATGAAAATACAGTGCACAGCCCTAGCTGCTGGACGAACAGCACAAATAGGATTCTGCTTAGGTATCTGCAGAACCTGTTGAAAATCCAGAGTGGCCAGCAATGCCTTTCTAGTTAAACATCACATTTCTGCAGCCTCTCTCTGGAGACAACGGCAAGAATCTGTACTACCCGCTTGCAGCATAATGAGCTATTAGCACCTTTGCTATAGCAATTCTCCGATAAAACGTGGCATGGCTCATCACAGCTCTTCGGGGCTGGGAATGAAATTCTTGCAGCGGGACAGTTTTGTCTGCTCCTGCAGCCAAATATTTTGCCCCCAATTATCAAACTCTATACACTACTTATGGGAGAGCCAGGGCTATCTAAGCAACTCCTATAAGGATGTTCATTTATTTAATGGAAATTCATGTGCTCCCCATTAAGAAGGAACACTGTGCTTTTAGAAGCAACTGTTTGCTTGCTGATCTCAAAATATTCCCGGAGTGTATGTGTAAGAGGAGTTTTGTGAAGAGCCAGCACAACTCAGGGCGTTGTTGGGGAAGAGGGGAAACAGATCTTGCACTTGGTCTAAGTACCCTTTTTTTCTTCCTTTAATCAGTGTTCACGTAGAGAAAACAGTGATAAATTGAAGACAAGCGTGTCTAAATATTTCACGTAATCCGACATACAAAGTATTACCAGTGTTCCTGCAGTAGGCTTCAAATAAAAAAGGCAGCCTGAAGCCAGAGACATGCTAATTATGGTACTTAATGAAGACGGAAGAAGGAAAAATGCTATCGCCAGCCTCTCACTGCCACATAGCAGACCACTGCCCAGCCACAGTAAAGATGAAAGTACAATCTTAGCATTGCCCTGTGAAGAAGATAAGGCTGTCTGAGGGTGGGATAAAGGTTGAGTTGTATTTTGGGGAAAGGTGGAGAAGGCAGACAAAATCCATCCTGAACTGAAAAAAGGAGTCTGTTTTAAAACCTAAGAGAAATAGGGAGAACTGATTAGTTGAAAAGCCCTCTGACCTTTGGCAGGGAAGAGGAGAGCCCTCAGACTTTCTGTACCAGTGGATAAACCCAAACGCCTACATTTGTTAACATAAGAAATTGAAGTCCAACTCATCAAACTGATTTGACTCAGGCCTTTCAGAAATTTCACAACATTTGGAAGTCCATCCAGAGACCTCTGCAGGTGAGACTGCTTTGCTGGCTCTCAGGCTTGGTCCCAACCTGGAAGATCAACTTACGAACAAGGAGATTTTCTGCCCCTCATCCAGATCACTACATACCCAACAGGACAACTCTCCATCTGAAGGACCGATGTCTGTGTCTGTGGTGTCTTGACTGGTGTTTTTTATAGCTACTCTGCACTCCATGGATCATCTTCCTTCCGTTTCTTTACGAAAAAGGCAGCGATGAAAGGACGATGCAAGGAGTTTAAAATTGTAATACCACTGATTTTTGTATCATTTTCAGTTAGATTAAGACTCTCTTCAGGAGTCAATTCCTAAATATCATAGTTGGAACAACCTTCCACTGGAATATGTGAGGTCACACTTCTTAATAAGTGTGGAATAAAACACATCAAATACAAAATCAAGTACAACAAAAGCTCTCTTTTTCAACATCCGTTCTCACCTTTCAGAGACACAAATACAACAAGGATGAGAATTTTCTCCAAAATACACAAAGAATAAGGGATTTTTTATTTTGCAAAGAACTTGAAATTACAAATCAGTGGCTCGTTTTTGAACTGTGCCTTCATGACATTCTTGCCTTTCCTGATATTTTCAGAATACATTAGCTCAGCAGTATCTGTAGTTTACAGTAGCAATTAGCATCCTGTGGAGTCAGCCACAAATAACAAATTCATAAACAAAGTAGAATTAATCAAGTGTAAAATTAAAAATAAGGAGGAGCTTGCATAATCTTAGAATGTCAGAGCAGCTAAGAGAAGCCCTTGCTCCAGGCAAGGATTAGTCTGTCAAAATAATGGTCAAATATTTAGCCACACTTATTTTTCCTTAATGGTTTCAAAAATTAATGAAAGTTAATTATATAATTAAACAATATCAATATTATGGCCTGCNTGAGCAACAGCACACATTTTTTGTGAACAAAATCCCAAAATTAAGATATGGTAAGAAGGTCTTCAGCCATTACTAAATCAACAGAAAATAGAAACCAGCCCATCCATTATTTTAAACACACAAAATGGAAAGGGGCAACACGCGAGGACATAGCACAGGGCTGTTCTTACCCTCTGCTTGCTGAAACCTGCACTTCATTACATAAAACAGCACGATATCTTTGGTTTAACCAGCGTTTTCTCAGACAGTGCCCCACTGTCACACCTCATTGCCACGTGCTGCCTATCAGGGTACCACAATCGAACTAAATCACACATGGATCTTTTGAACTGCAACGGGGGAAGAGGATGGACCGAGAGAGAAGAAGGCAGGGAGGAAGAATCCTCCTTAGGTAAGAAATTTTCAACAGAGACACAGTAGAGCTGGAGCTACAGCACTCCTGGCCAGCAAGTTGGCTTCTCCAGGAAAACCAGACCGAAAGATGTTCTCCTATCAGGAAGAAAACCTGTAGGATTTTTTTATTATTATTACTTTTTTAAGAAGTATCCCCATACTTTAGTACTCTAATGAGCATACATATAACAATAAATCCATTCAGAAGAAGTCTACTGGGCCCAGAAAGTCTAACTCACAAATGCCCAGTTACCCATATCCTCAACCAGCGGTAAGATGAAACTGTTCTTGAAGTATTATGCTTTGTTTTACATTTCTACTCAAAACAGTTTTCATTTAGAACACCATACTGAAAGGAACAAAAGGTTCTGAAGCATTCTTTTACTTACATTTGTGAGAAAAAGCCTTTGTACCCAAGGCTGGTCAAGAACCCTGATATTTCAGAATGGCAAAGCACTGTTGCATTACCAGTGTCACATCTGAAAGCATTGAGAACAATTCCACAATAGCAGACTTCATAGATACAGTCTTATAAAAGAAAAATCAAAGCAGAGTTTGTACATCACTGTTTCCCCACGAACACTACTAAAACATTCATTAATTAGACTTCATAACAACCCTCCTGGGTAGGTAACAATTATCATTGCCATTTTACAGGTTGCTAATTGGGAAGATTAGCTCACATATGAGAAGGGAAAGGATCTCTATCAGGCCACACTGTGACTTAAAGGGACACATGCCACTGGAAGCTGAAGTGCCTCGATCCTCTGGGTGGAGAGAAGGTGCAATTAGGTATGCATTTATGCTGATCAAAGGCAGAATTTTCTAACAAACTGCTCTGCTCAGTGGGCCACAATCTTTTCTCTTTGTAACACTGCAAAATTGCGGTGAAAAGAAACAATTTTCTGCAAAGCCAATCCTAAACTCATCAGCACACAAGCTACTTTTTGCAGCTAATCCTCAATGTTTTGTGCGGCCTTTTTATTCTTAAGGCAAAGGGTACATATTTCATCAACTGCAAGCTGAGAAGTGGATCTGTGCACGAAATGAAGAAATCTCATGTCTTAACATACAGGAATGCAGATGAGTCATTTTAAATTGTAATCAATGGCAACAATAACCCTGCAGCTAAGTCCTGAAAACCGACAAGGTATTTCCAAAGGCCAATCATACATTTTCATAAGGGGCATTTCTACCACTTAAACTAATACACAGCAAGGGATCAATATTACAGGAGTTTCTGTATTTGACAAGGGAGATTTAAAACTTTTCACTTGCTTCTGCATTTTTGTTCAATCTATTTATTATTCTCCCAGTTGCCACTGTCCAATAACATACAGCACTAAAATGGAGAAGCTCTAATTTATCTAGGTATTTGTCTTATTTTATTTTTTGCCCAATTTTGTGCAATGTAGGTATCTTAATAAGGGTTTTGATAGGATATTTATAAGCTAAAACAGAATTGATGGAGACCTATAAATCCACATCAGTCAGGAGGAGGTATTTTAATTTCCCAGAGAGTTGGACTGACCAAGTCTGGCTTGCCAGGAAAACTCAGTACTGGGCAGGTGCTTTGATTTTTGGCTACAAAAATACCTCATCTTTCTTCTCCCACATCTCTTGGCATTCATTCTCAATCTGCAAAGTCTTCCACAAGCAAACTGGGGTGATGGTCAGATTGAAATCCTCAAAAATTATGGAATATCTCACTGGAAAAAGGATCAAACCTCCTGCATATTGTTAAAACAACCCTGTTGTTAAAACCACAGACTGCTCCCCTCAGCCATTCGGGACATGACCCAAGAAGCCAGCTGGAGCATCTCAGCCATGGCAGGGAGCACAGGCTTGTGCTTCCAGTTTGAGTGTCCCTGATTCAAGCTGTCATCTTCTAGCTAAGACCGTGATAAACAAGAAGACAGATTATAAGCTAACTTGATATATTGTAGTGATGGAAATGACATACGTGGCAACACGTTTGTTCTCCTTTGGCTATGTCTCCTAATTTTTCTACCTTCCCCCCATCATATGGTTTTTTTCTATTTATTCTCTTCCATATGTTTCTATGTAATAGAGAAAGTACAAATAAGCAGTACAAAAGAGAAGAGAGATTTCTCTATAATTCCAAATTCTATTGTGCGATGCTTTCATTCTGGTAAGCATTTGGGGAAACAGATTTTGTGAACAGGTTCCATTAACAATAATGGGACAAGTTTCAAAAGCAATCCACGTTGGTGTACTTCAGATGTGCAGAGGCATCAATTACAGGCTTCAGGCATTTTTTCTTTGCTCTGCAGTAAGTAAAGCCACTAATCTAAAGAGTAAAATCCACAGCCTTCCAGCCTGCTTCTCCGTGTAATACAGTGGCCTTTGCCTATTTCCAAAGTGACGAGTGCCTACACCGTAAATCTCTGCCCAGGCACGCTGATGATAGCGTTGCAGGAAAAAAATACATGGTACTGCTTCCCAAGCAGTCTCAATTCTCTTTTCTCTGACACTGTTGGTTGATTACCTCTGTCCTGTGTTCATTGAAGTGTTCTAAGTAGATAAAACTACCTAGCAGAAGCTAACAAATGTCAAAAGGCAAATTTCATTTGGAATATGAAACTCCACAGCGGCATGCCAACTATCAGCACACGCCAGCTGTGTTAGTTCTTTGTATGGTATGAAACAATAGATTGCCAGTCATAGCTTTTAGCTTGATTTTCGTGAGGGAATTATTTTGGAACCCATGAAGGAGTAGGTAGGCATCTATGAGCATAGGGCTTCCTCAAGCCAATGGTAAAGATACCCCAGAGGTGCTCACACATCTTGGACCTCCCTGGGGATGCTGCAAGCAAAAAACGTACCTTAGCAAGTCTAAACTATAATGTCATAGACTTTCTTTTAAACTTGAAATCTGTAGAAGTTCTCTCCAATACACAATCGAAGAGTAGAAAAGCACTGATAGTTTTTAGCTAAAAGGTTTAAAGAAGCCATTCTGATCTCAATTTGAAGTCCAAAGGGGTTAACGTCTGTTTTGATCCAGACCAAGTATCTGATTTCATAGAATCACAGAATCATAGAGTTGCTTGAGTTGGAAGGGACCTTTAAAGGCCATCTAGTCCAACTCCCCTGCAGTGAGCAGGGATATCTACTCAGATTGCTCAGAGCCCTGTCCAACCTGGCCTTGAAGGTCTCCAGTGATGGGGCATCCACCACCTCTCTGGGCAACCTGTGCCAGGCCTTCATCACCCTTATTGTAAAGAACTTTTTCCTTATATCCAGCCTAAATCTCCCCTCTCTCAGTTTAAAATCACTTCCCCTAGTCCTGCCACAACAGACCCTGCTAAAGAGTCTGCCCCCTTCTTTCTTGTAGCCCCCTTTAGATACTGAAAGGCTGCTATCAGGTCTCCCCAGGGCCTTCTCTTCTCCAGAGGCTGAACAGCCCCAACTCTCTCAGCCTGTCCTCACAGGGGAGGTGTTCCATCCCTCGGATCATTTTTGTGGCCCTCCTCTGGACGCACTCCAACAGGTCCATGTCCCTCCTGTGCTGAGCACTCCCCATCTGGACGCAGCACTCCAGGTGGGGTCTCACCAGCGCAGAGTAGAGGGGCAGGATCACCTCCCTTGCCCTGCTGGCCACGCTTCTTTGGATGCAGCCCAGAATGCGGTTGGCTTTGTGGGCTGTGAGGGCACACTGCTGGCTCACGTCCAGCTTGTCATCCACCAGTACCCCCAAGTCCCTTTTGGCAGGACTCTACTCAATCCTTTCGTCCCCAAGTTTGTATTGATAGCGAGGGTTGCTGCGACGCAGATGCAAGACTTTACACTTGTCTTTATTGAAGCTCATGAGGTTCTCCTGGGCCCACTGCTTCAGCATGTCTAGGTCTCTCTGGATGGAATCCTGTCCTTCTGGTGCATTGACCGCACCACTCAGCTTGGTGTCATCAGTAAACTTGCTGAGGGTGCACTCGATCCCACTGTCAATGCCATTGATGAAGATGTTCAAGAGGACCTGTCCCAGCACAGACCCCGAGGGACACCACTCGTCACCAACCTCCATCCAGACATTGAGCCACTGACCACTCTCTTGGTACAATCTTGCAACCAGTCCTTCACCCATCGCATGGTCACCTCATTAGGGAGCTGAAGGGTGCTCCCAGATGACTGCCTGATGAACCCTCACCATCCCTGGGACTTCAAAACCACGCTATGTACGAGATTCTCATCAAAGTGACATCAATATTGTGAATCTTCCCATAATTTGGGGAGATGAAAGGTTCTCATATAATATCTGCCTGCATGAAGGAAGAGGAGAGTGCACAAAAAACAATGTCTGCTGGGTGAAAGAAGCCCACCTACTGCAAACGAAGCACATATTTCAAATCCTGCTTTGCGTCACACAGCCGTGCCAGCTTCAGCATGTTACTTTTCCTTCGGACTCGCTCAGAAACCTGCAGTTGGAATTCTCTTTCCACGCCTGCTGCAGACTTTACAATACAGAAAAGCCAGCACTGATTAAAGGCATCTTTATTCCACGCAGCTGTGCACTTTAGAGGCTCCTCCTGTGGCTGGTTTGCTCTCATTGAGAGTTACTGATGCATTTCTAAAGACAACTTCCCATCTTCTGGGCACAACAAAGTGCAGAGTGCTGCGGGGTATGAACACTTGTTTTCTGTGATCTCCTCAATGTCATAACCACAACCCAGCAATAGCTGGTACCTCTGCTTTACAAACACACATCTCCAATGCTCCTTTTTTCCCCTAGTGTTTCAAAGATTTTCATATATGAAATCAGAAGGTGCTGACTTGCATTAACCGTTAGAACTTCCCCAAGATCCTCAAACACATTCTGACTGTATCAAATGAGACTGGTAGAAGCGTCTCAGCAACAAGCTTCGCTGCTGTAGCTCTCTCTTAGTTGGCATTGAGAAAGGTTTTGACCATTTACTGAGGATGAAGTAGACACTGCTTTTGAAAAACAAAGGCTTTGCGCAAGACTGCTCAGGAAATTTCAAAAAGGTAATCATTAAAAAATAACTTTCAGTGGCTTGGGCTGTAAAATCTGTTTCAAGAGTTTTTAAGTGCACTGCTCTGTTTTACATAAAATTTCTATGTTTTTGCTTAAGAATGTTCCTGTATGATTGCTAATTCTTCCTTTAAACTAATCTCTCCTCCTTTCCCTTCCATCCTTGTGCTTATCATTTTTGCATTTATTAATTTTTAAAAGTTGCCTTTCTTCACAAGAACTAAATAAGAAAAATACGAAAGGCTGAACCATGGCAGATAATATAAATTTGGCAAACAATTTTCTTCTCCATCCCTATCTGTCGAAACTCAAAATACATCCCCTTTATGACTTCATGTGTTACTGCTGATTTAGAAGAAATGAAGTAGTAATTTGTTCACTTGCATTTTAACAGACATGAGGAATGGGACATTGGCGTGGATACTTCTTTTTAGTAGCAGTCACCACTCACCTCAGCTGGCCAAACATGCTTTTTCCTCCTTATGAGGAGGCAAAGAGAAATCTCCTTCCTGGCCCCTTTTCTACAGAGCGAAGCACTACAAACCCAGACGAATCCTGTAACTTCCAAGCATTTTGTCAGTTTTGAGTATGCTGCCAGTGATCAAAACCTGATGGTTTCCTGACAGAAATCTCAGCTGCTGCACTAAGCACCTACCTTTTCTGCAAGGACACTGAGCGTTTATTGTTATGACATTTAACAAAGCAAAACCCTAAAACAAGCTCCTCTATGTGTTCCCCTAAGGTGGCACTTTGGTACAGGTAAAACAGACTGACTAGTCTCAGCTCTGTAGTTCATATCAAAAAGCTTTCCTTGCCTGATTTTGCAAAGAATTCAACATGAACTGAAAGCTCTTTTGTCAAAGAACGCTTAAGTTTGAACAAGAAAGCAGAAAAAACTGCTAGCATTAGCCACAGGGAAGCATTTCTTTCCTTGGGTGTCTTCTAATGCACTGATACCCATCACGCAGGAACATTATACAGATTAACAATTTCCCAAAGGCAAGTGTTTAAACAGAAGAAATTTTATCTCACAAATCATTTTCTTTTAGAGCCCTTGCACTCTGTAGCACTTCAAGGATGTCTGAGAGAACACAGAGACAGGTCAGGAGAGATGGATGTGCCTTTGCTGTGGCAGGAGGAACAGGCTGGGTTGCCTCCTAAAAATTATTATGTTACGGGCTACAGGACTAACAGTGACACTATTTTATATTGTCATCACTAAATTGCTGAAGATTCACCTCCAAAGCCATTTTCTTTCAAATGCAGTCCTATTTTGGATAATATGTAGTTAAACATGCTTCTTCTTTCACCATCTGCAAACTTTCTTCAGGGGAAATGCAAAAGCTGAAACAAGAAAGAGCCATACTACTACAAGTAAGTCGTGCAGAGCTGAATTATCACTTAAAGGCTCTTAGGGTATTCAAACTGTAGGTGTTGGTGCACTATATCACCACTGATATGAATCTTCAGCTGCAAGATTCATCTGCTTTTGATTAATGAAAAAAAAAAAAACATTTCTGTCTACCATTCTGCTCAAGAGCAGATGAACAACTTTTACTCAAAGTTCAAAAAAAACATATACTAGTCTTCAGGAAGAAATCAGGCTGGGAAAATAATTCTCCTTGGAGGAAAAATTCAGAAAGGTTTAATACCGCAGTCAAGGAATTATGATGGAAATGTTCATGCAAGCTTAAATGTGAAGATTTTCGTAATGCTTGTTGTAATCAGTGTGGATGTATTTAGGTAAAATCCAATTTTCCAGGGAAATCATAAATGCCTCATTTTCAAAAGAAGCCTGGGGGAAACTATATATACTAGAGATAACAGAGATTGCATCAGGCAGGGAAAGCAATATCATTGGATATAAATAACATCAGGAAGTACAGATGCAATTTCATCAAATACCACCTCCCTAAACTACAGACAGGGCTCACCTCGCTGAGATACGTTGAGCACCTTTCTGGTACGTACAGAAGGCTCTCATTACAGCAGGATCCAAAGCTCTCCCGAATGACATATTTTAAAATATGGTTCTCACCTGCAAGCGGCAATGTGCTTTCTCTGGCCAGGCTCAAACTGCCATAAACTGCTTTGCAAAACAGTACGCTGTGCCAGTAGGATATAAAGTGCGATACAGCACAGCTTTGTAACCACACTTTATAGCTCGGCCCATCTCTGTGGCTGCGAGGCTGAATGCTTCAGTGCTTGGCTAGAAGGAACCAGGAGTACCCGCAATTTTTCCTAATGTGGTTTTATTTCTCTCAAGGGAGGACGGAATAAAGCATTCACACTAACTGAAGGGCCATTGTGCAATGCTGTTCAGTCCAAAGTTTACAAAAATTACAAGAGAAATCTAAATATTCCCATGTTTTATGAATTCTAAAATGAACAGTCATTAACTAGGTGCAAATATGGTTGTTCTCCATTATTTCAGATAAAATATTGATATTGATAACTTCCTCACTCGTTCTTCTCCAAGGTATTTCCTAGCCCAGCTGCTTTAGAAAAACACTGATTTTGCTTTTTCAGAACTCCTACCATTAACACTGAAACTTTTAGCTATTGTTTGAATTAAATACATGAAAGAATAGGAAAGCTATGAATACTGTTTGAGATCCTAGGAAACACATCTTGAAAACATGAGAGTTTCATGTTTTCAAGACAAAACAAAACAAAAGAGTATCCTCCAATCCACCAGCTGAGGAAGTGGCAGAAACACAATTGCTGGATTTTAGAAATACATTAAAACAAACAAACAAACAAACAACAAACACTAAGAAAAAGACAGCTTCCCATGGAGGGGCTGGAAAAGGCCAGATTCTGTTTCAGAGTGTCAAAGGTTCAGTTGTGAAAAATTAATACATCTCCAAACATAATTATCTACATTAATATCAACTCTACACCCACACAAATTCGGGATTCCCATCCATCTCCCAGGTTCCATGACACTGCCAGCTGCTTGGCTAGTGACCTGAAACAAGACTCTGCTTTTGCAGCAGCCGCTGCACACTGTGCAGAGCACTGTGTATACGCAGGTGTAGGATCAGCATTAAGGGCTCGGGCACTCACTCCGGGTGAGTCAGTGTCTATTTAATCCCATGTGCTGCTGAGCAGTTCTTTAACACAAGCCAGGCTTTCTTCTACTTCCGTAACATTTCAGAAACCGTATCTTCTATTATTGTTTTTCTGAGGAACATACAAAGTGAATCAACACTTTGTCTTAGTTCTATGCTTTCATCTAGGCAAGTATTAATAAAAATCAACTTTAGTTAGATTCAAATTGAATTATTCGTATTAAAAAATCAGTTTTTCACATGAAGCCTCCCCAGTCTGAGTGTATGATATTTCTGGCTTTTGCTACCTTTCTCCCTCCCTCAACAGATGTTCAACAGGCTTGGGGCTGCACAGAAATAAGTCAAACCACCAACGGAACAATGTCATGTGTAGGATTTCAAAGGAAATTTTAAAATCCGAAATGCAAATTTTACACACATGAAAACACCTGATATTGACAGCTAACTAGTATTTTAGATGGAGTAAAATCAAAAGACAAGTCATATAAATATATTAAACTCATTTCTCTAGCACAAGAGTAAGGCCAATGGCTCCGCAAGATTTTATAAGATTCCTTTCCCCATCAAAGCGATAGATTTTATTGAAGTGAATAAAGAAGACATGGCAGAGATGTACATTTTCATCTTTTGGGGGACAGGGGGGAGGGTCATGAAGGTATTTTGTTTCTTGGCAAGTGTTTCCTGAAATGTCTGCTCTCAGGCATATTCATCTCTGCATAAAATCCCTGGGACATCCTGGGACAGTGGGTGGCAAGGACCGTGAGTCGGAGCTGGTAAGACAGATTTTATGTTGCTATTTTATGAGCCATCTACTGTCAAGCAGAACTGCAAATGAGAAGACAGAACAAGCTAGAGCAGACAACCACCAAATTCTATGCAGGTTTATTGCCTCAATATTACTTTTGAGTTTTGTACTAACAGACATACAATAATGGGGTGTATTTATCTATAGAGGGGAGACTGCGCTCAGTTCAGCTCTACAATACACTGAGAGACATTGAAATGATAAATAAGGAAGGCCTGGTAGAAACTAAAATTAAAAGTAAGGCTCACTAAATCTTAAAAATGGGATGGCTACATAAACAACTTGATGTATAGTTTCTATTGTTGTTTACAGATAATAGAGTTATCTATTTTCTCTAGCTATGAAGTGCTTTCTATATTAAAGTACTACTGCCATCATAAAACACTTGTGAAAATTAACAGCCAACTTCTCATCTGCACTGAATAATTTCTACATGAACATTTCTTGCCACACAGCTTTCAAAAGGTCCTCTCCCCCAGGATATTTAATTTCATGCAGAAAGCAATTTTTGATCAACCTACACAAATTAGTGAAGGGGGTGCACTGGCTAACGCACTACACTTGCACTGCATCTACCTGACACCAAACTCCAGGAAAGCTCTCCCTACTATGGGTTACTTGGAACGAAACATTTATTCCATTTTTTATTTGTAAACAAAAATTGTCAAAGGACAGATAAGAGGTCGTAATGGTAGGTGGTGGTGGGTTGTTTAATAAAACAGAGGGTTGTCAGAAAAATGCTGGACCTGGGTTTAGTTAAAATGAAATAGTCTCATCTATATCATTAGAGTGCATACTGCCAATACTGCCAAAATGAAAAATACTAAAAAACAGGTATGAATATAGAGGGATCAGAATTAGAGATGCAGGGGGAATAATGTGAGGGGAAATAATAACAAGCAGATATTTAAGCGGAGAGAAAAGCCTTGAAAGCAGCAGCACCAGAGAGCCTCCAGAGAAAAAAACAGACTTGCAGCTGGCCAAGACAGCAAGGTCGCCTGGTTGCTTACAGAATACATATATTAGCCTAGTGCAGACACAAGTTAGCTATTCTTGCATGGCACAGCGCAGCTCACACCAAAACCAGTCCATACACTTCATCCCTGCTCGGTGCTGGGTGGGTTCGATGAGGTTTCTGAGCACAGCCAACATTAATCATTCAAAAGCCTGAGTGCCTGAATTAGTATGAAAGATACTGCAGTAAGCGCAGCTTGGCCAAATAATAATTAAATGACTACTGGAAAAAAAGAGGAAAGACAAGGCAAAAAGACTGCACCGAACAACTGCTTCGTTCGGGGGGGCCTCCGGCAGACGTACTGCTAGCTGCTGGCTCCCCTCTTCTGCTGCAAATTTCTGTACTGGCGACAGGGTGAACTAAAAATTCCACTAACTCTTTTCTCCTTTTAGCCCCTAGTCCTGGAAACATTCATAAACAGTACCAAATCTCTGCTTATACACATCCCAGTTAAGGATTCTGTAAAAATGCTTCCAGGATCCTGACTCTGATCCCTCCATCTCTGCAGAAAATATAGAAGGGATTTATAAAGATGCACATAAAACACAAACGGAGAGCACATACCTTATTTCCCTAGCAAAAGTAATTGAAATGACGTGTTATGCCTTAAAATAATTTAGTTGTCGGTTCCTTTCACTTGAGTCAAATATTTAAACCTCTGTTATATTATTCTCATTTCCTTTCCACTTTGAACTGACATCAGATAGTCCAGAAAAAAATTTTTGCATTAAATTGTATTAGTCAAAATCTTTAAGAAAGATAAAGGAGAAAGATACTGACTTTCTAATGTGTTGCTTTTTTTTTTCCATAAAACATCTCTTGTTCTTGATATTATGCTTATAAATAATTAAAATATATACAAAGTGATAATAGCAAAATAATTTCCTTATTAGGCTTGTACTCAACTTTCTAAACACACAACCACCATGATGAGCCTCCATTCATCTCGTCTGTGGTAGCACTTTATAATCATTACATAAAGGGGTCTATTTTAGGAAGGTTATATCTTTGATCTCTTTTTATATACATAGAAATCATTTGCAACTGTCAGATCTATTACACTTGCACATGATATTCTTCACCTCTAAATAAAAAACTCTATATAAACAACTTCAAGAATCGTTTTGTGCCTTTTAGAAAATAAGTGCATTGCTGCTTCCCTCAGCACATAGAAATTGAATCCATATTGTGAGAACCAAAGAGGATATCGATTCCTTAGGCAAGCATGTAGAATTCATCACACAGTAAGTCTGTTATTTGGATTTTTTTTAATCAACTGCCACATAAAGACACCCATTTATAAATACTGCCTGAAAACAATGAGGCATCCCTAAGGCAGGTACTTTGTGAGAAGTTTCCAGAAAGTAGAGACAGTGAAGAAGATGAAGGAGGCTTCTTTGGCTGCCCTTATGGAGCAAGCACGCAGCCAAGCATGCAAAGCACAGGGCTTACTCCCAGTGCCGCTGAACCTGCCGTGCTTCCATCACCACCCTGCTCACCACACTCTCCTCCATCTCCTTCTGCAGCCTTGTCTTCCATACAGTCATTTTATTTTCCAGGTATTATCAGCCCTGAAAAACTCAGGTAACGCTGTGGAATAAATTTCCACGTGCTCTTTCCTTAATGCCTTTGGTAAATGCCTTAAATAGCTTGTGTTCCACCTGATCATACTTAAAGCCCTAGTTACTATACCACAGAGAAGATTGATGGGGACAAAGACAAGAGCCTCTCTTCCATCAAAATTGGCCAATAAATCTCCAAAGGAAGAAAAAAGATGAGCACACTGGGGAAAGGAGTGTTTTACAGAGCTGCTAGGACCAATTTACCAAGAAGCAGCAGCATCTCAGTGTCTGATCAACAAACTTCTATCACTCTGTATTTGCCAAATAGGAAAAATAAGCAGAGGAAGAACAAACAGGAGGAGAAAAAAGTATTTCAAGGCAAGAAAAAGAAATGTATTTTTCTAAGAGAATTACCCACAGCATCAACCAGTTTACATAAGTTGAAAATGCAGATTTCTATTTCATGATTATGAAAGATAAAATGTATTGTGGTTCTTAAAACTTCATAACAGAGCCTGTATATTCCTTTGGTAACAGATTGCCTAGAGCTTTGTTTCACGACCGAGACAACTCTATTGGTTTCTCAGAGTTTCAAATGGAAGTCGTGGAAGATGCTGTTTTATTTTTATTCATATCTCACAAAAGACATCCCCTGATGTAAGTCAGATTTCATTGCTGCATAAAATGTAGAGAATTACTGTGCAAGAACGGCATAGACTCACATACATCAGTCCCCGTCTGATCCCAATCATCTGCAAACAATTTCCTATGATTTGACGGACCATACTGACTAGAAGGAATTAATGCCATGAAGGACTTACTTATCTACAAATAAATATGTATCTGCCACCAAGAGCATGTGACTTTGGCCAATATAAGCCTAAACTCAAGCGATGGGGAAAATAAGGTTCTGCTCCCCACTGGGTTACACTTTCTCTGCTGGTGTGTGACTAAATCTACTCTACTGGCAGACGTGGATTTAATAATGTTCTTCTCCTTCCCGAGAATGTTATAAAACTGCATTAACATCCTCAGGCTAAAGTCTCCACACAAATGAAAAGGAATATTGTTTCTATTTCAGAGATGTGATAAAACCCCATAGTCAGTCACATACATATGAATTTCCACTCATCCTGACTGCTGAAAAACCAACATTCAAATCACCTCTAAGTTTAGAATAAAGTAGTATGAAGAGCTAAACACTTGAGAAAAATCAGGACTGAAATTACCTTAAAGTACAATCCTGATTTATCACCCAACTCTCACTAGAAATCTTTCTGTCATCTTTCCAGAGCAAGTACGCATGAGCACACAGAAAGTTCAAGAAGTACAGCACATAATATGGATTGTAAGGATTTTGGAGAAGCTATCCTTTCATATACCAAGCCCTCAAAACCTCACTGAAAGAAAATCCATGACCAGCAGAACAGAACCAAAGCATTGGGGGAAAAANAAAAAAAAAAAAAAGTTAAAAATCACCGTGGCACTCACTGTGCAAGCACAAGTTGTCGAATGACCCAAACTGCACTCCCCCAGATACTTTTCATTCATCTTTCTGTTCAGCTACCAGAAATACAGACTGCTGAGCTTGTTCACGGAAACTTTAGACAAAGCTCCAGTTTTATTGTTAATGCAGAACACAAAACACCAGCTCAGTGCTGATACCTAACTAGTAGGAACATGAGCAAATTCAAAATGGGCCAGGCAGGTGAGTATCTGCAACAGAAATAGGTGGTCACATTACCAACACCTGCTGTACAAGTTTCTGGCTTACAGTTCACAGAATCACAGAATGGCTGAGGTTGGCAGGGACCTCCGGGGCCACCTGGTTCAACTCCTGCTCAAGCAGGGACATCCAGGACATGTCCAGGTGGCTTTTGAAGACGTCCAAGGAGAAGACCTCACAGCCTCTCTGAGCAACCTGTGCCAGTGCTCAGCCTGCACAGCACAGAAGTGCTTCCTGATGTTAAGGAAGTTTTATTAATATGCTCAAGTCCTCACCTATTTCACTTCTCAACTTCTAAACATACATATAAAACAGTACCAAATGCATTGTAAAAAGGCAGTAGTTCCTAGTTACCTCACTAAAACACTGGCAGGGTCGCAGTAAAGTTTACTGGAGAGGCAGCTCTGCAATGTTATGGATTACCATGTGATGGAAGACACCTGTTCTAGAAAGGGAAAGCTCATTGAGGTGATCTCTTCATATGTGTTCTGACTTCCTGCTCAACAAATAAATATATTTGTATTTCAAATAAATAAAGAAATTGTAAATTCCTTCATTAAATTCCTTCGTCATCTAGACCACGAAAACCTTTTTTGTAAAAGGAAAACATAGTACTGGGCAGAGATTACTGGGCAGAGATTAACCAAAAAGCTTTCCAAATGCTGCAATATCATAGTGACAGCACAAACTAGCCATAAAACCACTTTAGCTGCCAGTACCCAACATGGGACAAAAAATCCAGAGAAAAATTTCAGTGGTATTTATATAAAAGCATTAATACCTACTCTAATTCCCAACAACATTAGAACACTTCATCATTGTAACCGAGTAGGAGGCTTCATACGCAGGGCCAGTGCTTAGATGACATTTTACAAGCAAGAATAATTCACTTGAATGACACTTTCATAAATGGCTCTTAACATACTGGGGAAGAGATGCATTTCTAAGATTGTTCACAACTGCTAAACAAGGCAGTGAATCCATTAAAATGATATGTCTGAAGTAAGTTCTTTTCTGGAGTTGATTACTGCTCTGATCTTCAATGCTCCAATGTAGACTACATGTTTGGCCAATACATGCATAAAGACAGGTGCGTGGCTTTGTCAGGATGCTGAGAGATTTCTTTGCAAAAAAAAAGAAAAGTGGTAAAAGTGGGGGAAATCAATTTAAAGAAAAAAAAAAAAAAAAAAAAGTCAGAGCTGATTTAAACCTGCAGCTTTGCAGCAACTATTTTGTTTGTTTCCACTCTCCTCCATACAAGACCAAGACCCAATGCCTTGGCTTCCTGGCTTGACCTGTCCTCATGGCCGAGCGATTCATGGCCACTGAGTGCTGTCTCTCGACCCAGTCTTGAATTCTATGGTTCTGTGATGTCCTGAGCTGGAAGGGACCCACAAGGATCACCGAGTCCAACCCCTGGCTCCACAGAGGACCCTGTGTCTGAGAGCGGTGCCCAAACGCTCCTTGAGCTTGGGCAGCTCGGGGCCATGCCCACTGCCCTGGGGAGCCTGTTCCATGTCCACCACCCTCTGGGGCAGAACCTTTTCCTAATCCCCAGCCTGACCCTCCCCTGACACAGCTCCATGCCGTTCCTTCGGGTCCTGTCGCTGTCCCCAGAGAGCAGAGCTCAGCGCCTGCCCCTCCGCTCCCCTGTGAGGGAGCTGTAGGCCGCCATGAGGCCTCCCCTCAGCCTTCTTTGCTCCAGGCCAAAAAAACCAAGCGACCTCAACTGCTCTTCACACATCTCGCCCTCCAGACCCTTCCCCATTTTCATAGCCCTCCTCTGGATGCTCTCTAATAGTTTTATATCCTTCTCATATTGTGGCACCCAGCCCTGCACCCAGTGCTCCAGGTGAGGCCACACCTGCACAGAGCAGAGCGGGACAACCACTTCCCTCACCTGGTAGTGCTGGGCCTGGTGCACCCCAGGGTACGGCTGGCCCTTTTGGCTGCTGGGGCAGACTGCTGCCTCAGATTCAACATATTCACTCATGCCCTAGTCTGTATATATATATCCAGGGCTGCCCCATCCCAGATGCAGAGTCTGGCACTTGTTAAACTTCATGCTCTTAGCGCTGCCACCCTGCGTCCTGGCTCAGCATCCCTGCACTCCTCACTGTCACCCATCCCTGGAGGAGCTGCTGGCTACTGCTGGATCCTGACCTGTGGACTGTGTCTGCTTTCACTCCACATCAAGAAGCACTTGTAATGCTCACAAGTCTTTCTGAAAAATTGCTCCTGCAAACAAAGCAAACCCAAGGAAGGCATATCAGGCTCGTGTTGTGACACAGTAGCTACTGCCTTGTTACATGATTAAGGGCTGATGGATGCGTAGCGTAGTCTTTTCCTTCAAAGTGATCTCATTTGAATGTGACTACAAACCTCTGCAGTTAACATTAAACACAGCCTGAGCATGCAACAAACAGCATTTTCTTTAATTTCTATTCTTCACAGCAGCACTACTGCTAATGTAAGAACAGGGTGCATATTCCTGGTGGTCCTCCGATTTGTACAAGAGCTAAACAGCAAAAACAGAGAGGCTTGCAGACACAAAACTCTGAGATGGTGTAACTTCAAAAGATTCTTATTTTAATAGACTATTACTGCGCTGTTTTAAATCCTCCGACAAATTTAGAAGTAAGCGATCCATTATTTTTGGCTACTAGCACTGTTATCCACCCAGGCTGAACCAGCTTTCCAGGAAAAAAAAGCAGTGTACAATGGGGACATGAGGAAACATGAAACTAGAAGCTTTTTAAGGGCCAGCAACAACATAGGCACACACGATCAACCTATCAGTGTGTCAGCAACAAGACTAATTTGCAGAGCACAAGAGCTTTTCTTTTTACATGAGATACATGGTCATGAAGATGTAGATACAGTAAATTTGTATTCCAAAACTTTTGAGTTGCAAAGTGCACCGGGGAGAACTTAGTGATTTCAAATCCTCAGGTCTATTTTTCTCCCTAGCACAAATGTTAAATGGTTTCCTGTGACCCCAGTGGCAGCAGATAGCCCTTGCCCAGACAAACATTAGTCCAGACACAGAACGTGGAAAATTCAGACATGTCTCTGAGATAACTGTAAATCCATGAATTTATTTGAAAACTAGATTCCTTATTCAAAGGATATTTCATAAATGCCTTAAAGAATAATGATTCAATGCCACGTACATAGAATTAACAGCATTCCTCTATTCTTGCTCATTTGTGGCAATTTCATGGTGAACAGATCTGAAATGTCTTGCTAAGCTAACGAGAAGATTTTTCTAAGATTAAAAGTAGTCGCTTTAAGTGGGTTAATATTTATGTCAGACCAATACATCCACTCTAAGTGTAGTAAGAAATGTGGATTAAGCGTCAGAGAAAACTGTAATTAAAAAATGAATTATAATCAAATTAATCTTTGCCCTGTCCCAGTGTAATGCTTAAATTGCAATTATGAAATCTGTAACACACACACACACAAAAATAAATAACAAATTACACATATAGCTGAGCAAAGGTAGTGAAAGCTGAAGGAGAAATGCAGCAACTCAACAATAGAAGTGCTTGACTTGTGGTCAAAGGTTATTATTTGCAGTAGAGTTATTTGGACTTAGCTGAAGATGACAATTTTACAGCAAACTCACAAAGTTTTCAGTGGAGCAAACTGAGATTTGGGAAGGGATATTTCCATAAACAAATATTGACATGTGACAGATGGATGAAAGCGCTATTTGAGGACAACTGCATGTATTCTTGTTACTCATACTACATATTTCTTTACAGGCTTCCTAGCAACAGTATTTGTATCTAAATCCGTAAGAATGATAGAACCATTCAATGGCTTGGGTTGGAAGGACCTCAAAGATCATCTAGTGGCAACCCCCATAAGAAGCTACATGCTTTCTGAGGGACCCACTTTGAGAGAATTCAAGAAAATCATTCAAGAAAAGTATTAAACAAATGAAACAAATGGTTTTCTTGACTAATAGAAGCACAAGAATGATCTGGTCAGCTGAAAACATATACGTATATATAGAGAGAGAACAGAGTTTGTTCCAATTGCGTAGCATTTTGTTTCATTAAAGCTGAGCAGTGAAAACATTGCAATGCAGTGAGAGGACAAAACAACACGTGCTGAAGATGTGATTTCTGAAATGTATTACGAAGAAAAATCAGGATCTTCAGACATGGGGCAGGTAACCACCCTCCATCAGTCACAGGCAGCAATACTGAAAGCTGCGAGTAGCATTAGGTGCAATACTCCTTGTTGGCCTGTTGCAGCATGTAAACGTCCTGTGCCTGCCAGCTGTGCTGCAAATGTTGCCTGTGACCAGCAGCTTAGATATCAGGTTCAAGACCTGAGAACTCTGTTGAGCAGAGGTGGAGTTCACTTTGGAGAAATTACACTTAACTTAAACAATAAAATCACACAAGGTTTTCAAGATGTTAAACAACCCATTCCCCTATAGGTTCCTCTACTCTAGAAAAATTGCTGCCCATGCTGATAAATGCCTTTATTTGCCGAAGGAAAAGTAAAAAAAAAAAAAAAAAAAAAAAA
>VXAV01001496.1:0-13028 GCA_013399715.1 Alectura lathami | reverse complement strand
CCCAGCATTTTCCCTTTTTCCCCCTCAAAAAAAAAAAAAAAAAATATTCTTATTATATTAATATTTCCTGACATCATGCATAAAAATGCATCCTCTCACTGCATTCCTTTATTAGATTACGTTAAGCTGAACTTTCAGTTTACAGCTTTGCTGTTTGCAAAATGTAACTGGAATAACTTCTTTCTAAGGTAAAAAAAAAAAAAGAGAAAAAATAATTAGAAAGGAACCCCACAGACTTTTAATTGACTATCACATCAATTATATTATCTCTGGGATATTTATTTAAAGAATTTATTTAAAGAAAGGGTCCTTGCAGTGAGACATTAAAACAAGTATGCTAACCACATCTTGAGTATCTTGTATCAGATGTTCTTAGTGCATCTACAGTCATTACTTAATTAATCTGTAAGAACACCCAGTGTCATCAAGCAAGTACTGTGTATCTTCCCTTAGTAAATTGAGGACATGTACAGGTAGTTTTTATTTTTCAAAGGAAGATTTTAAGTCTGCCCTTCCCAACTGATATTACCTTTATAAACAAGTTAGGTCTCATGAGCAGGCATTTGAGATTCTTCAGAGTCACATGTGAAACAGACAGAGATACAAAGCATGAGCTGGCTCACATAAATGAGGCACTCATATAAATCTGGGTACTCAGAGCCAAAGGCACTCTGGATAAGTGAACCAAAGGAATCCTGAGACAAAGTTTAATCCTCCTGGTACCACAAAATGCACCACAGCCCAGTGTTCCAGATTTGTTTTACAAATAAACTTCCAATAATGCAACTCATAATTACGATCATTTATGTAATGGTTTACATTTTTAATGTGTATTTTCTGGCTAGCATGCGTAACGCCTTCCTTATGCAGTCCTTTATGATTATCATCATACCCATCTCTTTGGTTCAATCAGAATGGACCTCTGACACCAAGGGTACAAAGTCCTGCCTCCTTCAAATAAGCCAAGAACACAAATTCACCTCCAATGTGTTACTACTACTCAACTTCACAAAGTATTTTAGATGTAGTTTGTATGCAAGACTCTACATAGAATAAGTACTGCCACTAGAACTAAAGATGCAGGTAGATAATGGTAGGACACGAGGGAATGGACTAAAACTGAAAGAGGGGAGGTTGAGGTTGGACATCAGGAAGAAATTCTTCCCTGAGAGAGTGGTGAGGCGCTGGCACAGGCTGCCCAGAGAAGCTGTGGCTGCCCCATCCCTGGCTGTGTTCAAGGCCAGGCTGGATGGGTTCCTGGGCAGTTTGATCTAGTGAGCTGGTGGCTGGCAGCCCTGTCCACAGCAGAGGGGTTGGAACTAGATGACCTTTGAGGCCCCTTCCGACCCAAGCCATTCTACGATTCCATTCTATGATTCCATGATGCAGAATTCCCTATTCATTTTATGTTAAATGCCCAGGAGTTCTGAAGCCTATAGCTTAAATAAGGACATACTTACTATTTCAGCTTAACTTCAGTTAGAACTTTGCCACAAATCAAAGTAGAAAGAGGCAGAGGAGACTGCATTCTTCTGCAAAGTTGGTGTTTTAAACTTCTCCTGAACGAACAGAAATATTTCTTTGGGGCAGATAAGTACTACAAACGCATTATAGAGAATTTCCAAGATACAATGGGTTGTATATAATGTAATAGCCTTTTCAATTCAGGAAGCTGAGATTCATATCTACATAGGACAGAAGCAAAATTAATTTGATGGCCTTGGTATAGACCTAATAGACCTAATTAACATTCCAAACCTCTGTTAGAAACAGTGCTTGAGTAATTTCTTAAATGAGAACCAAAACGAAATAACACTGTAAAGCCTGAGGTGACAAAGCTCAAAAGGAACAATCATTTTGGTGCATGATTATGTTTCCTATAGTAGAGGGAAGAGGAATGCATATTAATGAGAATGAGGGGTTTGTGGAGAGGAGCAACAGAAGGGATGACCTCTTCTTTTCATTTATGTCCTTAGTTTATCAGGGTACAACCAAGTTACAATGAAATTTTTGTGACGAGTACCTGCATTCTGATAGGAAGATCTTTTTTAAAATCAAACGTGGCTATGGAATATAGGAGTCAACAATAGGTCTTGCCTTTGAAAACCTGTAAAATGTTACTGAAGTCCTCCTTTGCAAACAATCTTACACAGCTGACAGTTCTTCAGGCAGCTGCCTACAAACAGAAACTCATCTACATTTGAAAGGGGCTGGGCCATTCCTTATGGACTGTGGTACACTTTGCTTCAGCTTTTCACTATTTCCAGAAAATAATGAAGCCACAGAAACTCTTGGTGTTTTGAAAGATACCATGGATTCATATGTTTCCCCAGCATTAAGTAATGTATGACTGGAAACAAAGCTGAAGCCTCAACAGCATCACCCAACAGCGGGCTCCAGACCAGACCTAAAGGTGTCGGTACAACTGGGATACCTCAATTTCCAGTGTTATGAGGGAACCAGTGGCAAGGTGCTACGGAAACCTGCAGTGCTGCCAGGGCTCCTGCTGGACATCCATGTCACCTGGTGCCATTTCTTCAGGTTTACTTTCAGAATGACAGCTTTTCCTTGTGTCTTCACCAGGCTGCCTTGTGTCTTCACCTGGCATGTCACATACTGTCTGCAAAGCAGGACTATGCCAGCATACAGCTAAATCATCAAAGACAGAGCTGAAGTATGAAAACAATCTGACTGAACAGTTGACTTATTTCCAGATAAAAGGCATTATATTGTCACAGAGGGCACCAGACTGGTCAACTGAGTGAAATCGAAGCAAAAGCATTTCCTTCTCTCTGTTTCAATTTCCCATCTACAAAAATGGTGTTAATATTACCTGCCTCTTATGGAGCGCTTGGAGTGGTACAGATGAGGAAGAAACTATAAAAGCAACACGTTACTACTCTTAGCATTAAGTACACAATTTTAATGAAAGGGAAATATTACATTGGGGAGATCATTTCCCTTGTTTTAGGCTAAGGGAAATAATGGTTAGAGGGCAAGGGATAAAGACTTAATGAAGTTTTTCAGGGGAAAAAAAAAAAAGAAAAACAAATCTAAACAAATCCCACAGTAATTTTCATTTTCCTCATAGATTTAAGAAAGGACATCTGAGAAATTTCACTTGTAACTGATGCCAAGCAACCAGCTATGCAGTAAACAGAGCAGAAGTGGTAACTTAGCAGAGCCTGACTGAACCTGCTAGGTGATCTTGTCTTATGGTCAAGCCTTGGGTAACCACTTGGCACATGCACAGGACGAGCCCTCTACTCCCTTTTTCATACAGAATGCATTTGTGTTGTAGCAACAGCAATGGTGATTTCTCCGTCCTTTAAAAACACTTTGCTTCATGCCTCTATATTCTGCACAGGACTACAATTGACTCCAACAGAAGGACAACAACAATCTTTGTTGTTGTAAAATAAACAGCGGGGAGCTTCCTAGTTTTTCACTTCAACAGGAACAAATTTATTTTCGTCCAGCAGACCAAAGGCAAACTTCTGCTAAAGTGACATTCACTCAGTGCAACACCAAAACCATTTCCAATGCTGCTGACTCCTATTTTGAGTTCCATTGCCTTGACCTGCATTAGCTGAGGAAGTGGTTTAAAAAAAGCCTGATAACAAGCTAGTCTCTAGGATATCGACAAGTGCCTTTTCGTGGACCTCTCTGCTGAATAGTGCAGGAAGGCATGTGAAGGCAACATGATAACTCCCTGTGTTACAGAGTCTTGCTGTGATACAGACATCTGAGCTACTTGAAAGTCTCAGCAAGTCTTTGTCTGAGAAAACAAATAAATAGCTCCTTTTATTTGGCCTTTATTGGAATAATTGATGTTGCTATGCAGAACACAGTCATAAATTCGATCGTCATTCTCTCAAAAACAAACAAACAAACAAAAAAATATCTCTAAAGAACAGTCTGAAAGCAAGTAAAATAATTTAGCAGATAGATTTAAAGCAATCATAACTGCAAACAAACCGCATATCTAAATCTACACATTTAAAAGAGAACACAAATGTTACCTATGCTCAAAGGCAGTTCCAAATATAAAGTGAAAGCAGTTTTCTCACGTCAAAGACTTCAAACCCTGACTTTTGCCAGTTTGTACTTAAGTAGGAGAAAACCATCCCAAAGAACTGAGGTTCCAATTAGATCTCAGACTTCTGGATCTGAGAATTTGGTGGCCAAGTAACTCTTCTTTTAACTATGGGCACAGTTACAGAAGGGACTCAGGGACAGGTTTTCTTCCTACCCAAACCAGCCTTCTGCAGATTTTCACAAAACTCTGTTGTTATTCATCCTTTTCAGCATATGTGACTCCATGGAGAGGAGTTGGGCAAGCACCCTAATACATACACACACCTTGCCCTTGTTTGCTTGACTGTTTTGGGAACTGCTTGCTGCTCTCTCAGAGGCAGATTAAGTTCACAACTTGGATGAAGGCAGATTGCTCAAGGCTGTCTGCACTGTGGACCCTAGTCACATGGCTACTTACACACTTTTTTTTCCTCCTGAGAGCAATTGAGTTAAAAATAAATTAAAAGGGGCTCTCAAGGTATATTTGAATCTATCAAAAACACTTCAACTGGAGATCTCAGATTGTTCTTCAAAATCTCTTCTGCCAAATCAAGACAGGAAAATCTAACAATCTCCCCCCGATATGAGTTAGAAACCTGAAATTCCAATAATCTCTACATCCTCTGTCTGGAAAAATCTAATATTTCATGAATAGAGGCTGCTCTTTGTCAAAACTCTCTCTTATAATAACAGGCTGGTTTGGTAAGCAATCTTCATGTTGTGATGTTAATGTTGCGATGTCGAAGTATTTTCATCATTTCTTGGATTCCTTACCAAGGCCTGCACACGTCAGTTGCTAACAGCTCAGATCAAGACCCGCTACACTTCAGTGTTGTTCAGCGGGAGAAATAGTGATTGTTTCCTCCTCCTCTCTGCTGTGACAGAAGCAGTCAGCAGTCCTATGTTCAAACACATGTTAAGGGCATTATACTTTTCTTAAACATCAAAGGTAGGATGCTTTGGCAGAACCTATTCACATAGATCAGTGAGGCAATTTCACAGTAGTTTATCATTGTGGAAATCATTGTGCTGAATCGCACTCAAGACTTGCTTAGTCCAATGCTGCCTGTGCACCAGATAACGTAGAAGGAAGGCAAGAACTTCACCTTCTGGTACTGTCAAAGGGGNCAATAGAGGGCTGGAAAATGGCACCATGACTTTTGAAAGTGCCTTCACAAAACATCTATGAAATACAAAGCAAACAGCGATTTTCCATCTCTCTACCTATTTTCTTGAAATGTCTCATTTTTCTGAAGAATATCACGCAGCTTTCCATCAAATGTTTTAATGAATGTTCCTGAGCACCAAACCACCCCTTCCAAACCACCCTACAGATCTTCCACAGTACAGAGCTTGATTTTTAAGAGTCTGCAGACATGACAAGATCAGACAAGAAGGAATAACTTCTCCCTGGGTGAGCCAAGGGGGATTGCATGTCAGCAGTTCATGGGGACTCAAACTCTCTTTGTTTACAACCAATCACTTTATATCCTAGGGATTCCCATATGAAGCAGCCAGTCATTCCTCTGGCAAGATCACCACTTTTGCCTGAGGTAGGCTTTGATCATCAGTGCTGGGCTCCTGGGAGCTTGGTGACACACAGGCAGAACGCACTGCTCCCAGCCACAATGTGACTTGCTGACTAAGTCCCCTTAACTTCATCAGGACTTGAGCCCATGACTTCTGCCCTTTAGAAGCAAAATATATAGATAAGTATTGGAGGGAGTTTTTTTAATCGGCAACTTTCTTTGAAGTGAAATCCAATTGTGTCTAATCTGTGAGTAAAGTATTCTTGGTAAAAACTCTTCAATCTCTCTATCCTTATAGGGTATAAAACCAAGTTGGCTGTCCTAGTCTAGTCTGCTTCCAAAAAGGGAACATCTGCAAAATTTAAACCTTTTTTTACTATAAACTCAAAACACACTTTCTCAGGAAAAAGTTTGCACTTAGTTTGGAAGTCTCACAGTATAAAAAAAAGACCACCAACAAAAACCCCTGAAGTATTAATAATCCTCTTCACTGAGACCAGAGTGCTTCACTAAAATGCAAACAACAATAAGAGTAATATCGAAGAAATTACAATTCTGTTTCACACATGGGATCTTGATTTGTAAACAAGGACCTCTGACTTTAACAGATGATTCAAATCCCAGGAAGAAAACAAAACAATAACTGTATTTCCTGAGGAACCCCCCCAAAGCTCAGACATTTATAACTTGTGCACACTAATGAAAGAAACAACACACATCTCATCTGTTTTTCAAGATGTTAGAAAGAACAAATGAAAAAAAAATATGGATGCCAGGTGCCTTTAGCCTTCCCTATTCTATCTGCTGAGTACATTATAAAGCTTTACATTTTGCGGTTAACCCTTGAAAGGAAACACTACACATATTCATGGGTCTCAAAGCATCTTTAAATATGACAATCTGGTTGCACTAGCACCCCAACTGTTAACTCACTTCCAGGCCTCCTCTGCAAACCTGCAGGCCAGGAGCCTGTAACACCAAGAACAGTCTCATCCTTCCCCTCTTCTTCTGCCACTGTACTTGATACAGAAATGGACAATTTGCCCTGAAACATGAAGAGTTGTTCTGCTAGGGACAATACTGTCCTCAATTTTAATCATTTGATGTGCACCTTGACACGCACTAATTACTGCCATCCCTACTTAAAACCCTTAGTAATTTAAGTCATCAAGAAATACATGACACCCAGCAGCGCAGGATCACCTCTCCTGGTCTACTGGCATAAACTAACAGACATACAATTAATCGATCTAACTGAAAGTAAATGAAGGGCAGAGGCCAAAATCAACTTAAGAGTATATATACAAGAATGGCAGGTGCATTGCTTGCCAGAAAAGTCCAAATCAAAACATTAATTAAAAGCATCTCTAAGAAGATGTCCCCTTCTTTTACAGACATAGAGAATTCAGTTCATTGAGTAGATCAGAGATAAACCTGGAAAACAAGGTGTCCTGACATTTAGTCTTGCACTCTATCCACTGGACTGTCCCCCAGTACTAAGGACTGTAAATTCAGTAAATCGGGTCAAAATTAAAACCAGTGCTGTGGGTAATCAATGAACCTTAACCTCTGATGATTATAGAATCAAAGGACGTATATGAATTTCCTTGAGGTGAGGAGCTTTTCATCATGTTCTGATATATATAGCCCTTAAAGGCAAAATTGAAGAGTAAAGAAGGATGAAGGTTCTAAGGAAAAATGGCTATCTACGCTTTTCCATACATCTATTAATGGCCAAATCCTTGGGAATGTAGACAAGATAAAGAATGTATAAGGCATGAGGAAGAGGATTATCTGGCACAGAAATGCACTTCTGATATTAGCAACTATGAGCTTATTTTAAACTTTGACTAAGAAAAGAATTAAGAGGACCTGAAATATGTAGTGGAAGGTATTCACAACATCTGAACAATCATTTCCCAGTAGCTTCCACAACAGAAAGTTGCACAGTAACTGAAAATGAAGCCTGCATGTTTGCCTTTGGTGTAGTCCTGTGGCATAGAGAAAGACATTATACTCAAACTCAGTTTCAGTTATTTTCTCTAAGTTACAATTATCACCAATGCATTAATGACTGCATTTTGCAGATGACCCATACAATAATCACCAAAAAAGTCATTAAAGCTAATGAAAAATTCAGTTCCCAAGACTTCACTGGATTGGCTTCTAAAATCAGCTTTCAGAATCTTGGAACAAAACACTTTGACAGTTTACATTGTTAAATAATTGAATGTCATATAAACGTCCTCTTTTAGTCATCATTCATTTAATTATCTCCACTGCTGAAATAATGCAAATAATGCAATAAAACCATGCTGATCAGTACGACTTAGGACTTAGAAGCACAAATCTAAGAATACAAAATCAGCTGGAGCATTCTTCTATCAAAAAAAAGAAATCAATTTCAGCTTCAGTGTATCTTCTAGTGCACACAACTATCAGCTCTCACTGTTGTGTTCAACTGTCCACCTGGCTGTAAGGCAAATACATCCACAGATAACAGAAGAAAAAGAGATGCAGGAGGATAATCACCGCTGACCTTAACTAGGGTTTGAAAAAGAGAAAAAGATGATAAAAAACAGACTCAACTTTTCTCCCTTGATCTCCACAAAAAGATGATTTTCCCTTCTCCAGGGAGCCTGGAAGCCCGTCACCACTTGCCAACTGTTCATCTCAGGCATGTTGTTGAGAATTCTTGTTTAATGCTCCGCGATAGCAAGCTGGTCACACTTAGCCCAGGTGTGGGATTTGAAGGTAAAAATACTGCTATAATTTTTTTGAAGTGTATGTTTTATTAAAGTCAAAATTGGACTTTGTAACACAGTCGTAACTGAGAAATTCTTAGAAGATAGAACAAAATGTACAGAAACAGCAGTGTCTCACGCACCACTTTACTAAGATTCATTGGTCAGCAATGATTTTCACATTTAATACACTTTTAAATAGCAGTATTAAATGCATACAGCAGAACACTTTAAACTACATTCACATAGACAAATACGGATTTATTTATCTGTGTGCCACTGCTACAGGTTCTTGTTTGCAAAGCAGAGATCTCACATGTGAAACAGAAATACTGTTTCTCAAAGCAGTAACACCATTTTTACTCACATTAAAAACTATAATGTACACAAATGTCTGCCTAGAAGAATCTCTAAGGCTTCCAAAAGAAACATTTCTCCTTCTGGCTGGTTGTCCACTAGTAATAAAGAAAACTGTGACTTAAATTCCCAGAATTTCCTTTTAAATAATTAATATTCCAACTTATTCATCCAGACTTCTGGATTCTCTCCAGTAACTAAGACAAATCAAATGTGCAGTAACAACAAAGTTTTAAGGAAAGCAGGTTAGCATGGAAACAATGCACTGTTAGCATGGAAACAATCAATAACCAATTCAGAGTCTGAATTTTTATAATGTTCGTCCAATATTCTACTAGCTCCACTGAGGTGTGAATGACAAAGTTTTAAAGGAATCCTATATCCTTCTATTTGATAACTGCAGACTTGCACAGAAGGAGATCTCAGGTCAGAAAGAAAATAGAATGAGTAAATCAAATTTGTATTTACCGAAGGCCTTGACATATAGCAGACACTATTCATCTCGTCAATAAGCCTTGACTTTTCTGAAGTCCTCTGGAAAACCCAGTGTATGGCATTAAGCTTGCAGTGACAAAAACACAAACTGCAGCGTGCTGATTTTCAGTCTAAGTCATGCAGAGGGATGAATCATGTGCCTGAGAGTGAAGCATAAAAGCTTGTCACTTGGAAAAATGATTACCCATGTATGTTGGCTGCAATCATGTTATACCAAGAATATTACTTAGTAATGAAAAGGAGAACAAGGACACATACTTCATCCCTCTAACTGAACTTCATCGTCTTCTCATAGGCAGTCTCTGTATGAGACATGAGGAGAATTGGCAAAACATTTGAGTTCACAGCCAGTGATCGCAGCCCTGAGGAGACCTGACACCAGGTCAACCAAAACTCCCCCCCCAGGTGGCACCACCACTTCTCCAGGCTGCACCATCTCCAACACATCCACCTGCGTTAACCAAAACTCAGAAAAACAGACCTGGCAGTAGGACCTACACAACACACCCCCGAGACTGCCTCAGTTTAGCTGTGTTCACCCCAGAACAGCTTCTAGAAAAACATCTGGCACTGAGTGACGGTAAATCCAACACCCTTCCTGTGAATGCCTCTGTGCTGAGTGCGTTATTCTCTCTGCTCAGAAACACTACCTGATTCAAGTCTGACTGTATCCAGCTTTGGACTTCAGCTACTAGGTATTTCTTTACACCTTCTTCTTTCCACCACCAATTTTCTGTTCCTCAAAAATGCATAGATTGTGATCAACATCTCATAACCTTGTCTCAAAATGGAATGCACTAAACTCCCAATCCTTTCAATATATTTTTCCAGTCATCTAAGCATTCCAAATTCTCAGCCAATTTTTTAAAACCACAGCTATCTTCTTTTATAACAACAGAGATGATGTAACCATGATGGTCTAAAGATACAACTACATCAAAGTCTGTTCATAAGTTTGGAACCTGTTAACACAACATTTTTAAATCTTCATAATAAAAATATTACTTTACCAAAAAAAGGAAACATAAAAGTAACCTACAGATGAAAAAGTGTGAAGAGTATATGTAAGTATTTACATTACCATATTAAGATTTTATCAAGATTTCCATATTGCTGTTATTTAAGAACTGGAAAATGACTGAATGTGATCCACTGAAGATGATGTGTTCTGCATCAAAACAGTGAGATTTTTGGTAGTTAATGTTTTCCCAAAGGCTTCTTTGTAATGAACCTGGGCAAACTCAGAGAAGAAGAGATATGAAAGACCACAACAATTTTATTATTTCTGCCATGTAAACAATTAAGCAGAAGAACGAAAATAAAATCTAGCTAATGGTAAAATGTAATTATCTTTGAGAGGAATAAACCAGCATTAATTCTTCTAAATACTCAAATAAACATAAAGAGGTTTCTCAGACTTTCTCCAAGTAGACAACTAAGAGAGAAAACTGCAATATTAAAATGAAAGAGGAGAGCATCACTAATCAGGCAAACAAAAAAGTAAAAATTTCTTCAGGGAACCATTAACAATCTTCAACTCACAAACTGTATTAGTGCTGGTCTTAATTTTGTGATAAATGCCACCATGGATATTACCAGTGCTAAAGTTTGCTTTTACATGAGCTATATCAAGCTTAATTGATGCGTTTTAACCAACCTAAAATTACTGAAAATGGAGCCGGTGACTCATGGGTTGAAGAAGTATGAGCTCCTGAAGTTCACACTCAGAGCAATGTTGCATGCGGGCACCATGCACACCATGAAGTATGGGCACGGATGGCCTCAGCCTGTCAAACTGAGCACAGACACAGTGGGGTAAACCTCTGGTACAAATCACAAAATCTTCCTCAGCATGCAAGCATTTAAGAAAGAAATAAAAATGTCTACAGTCTACAATAATTAATCCATAAAGTGTTCTTATTTTGGGCAGAATCACAGAATTGTAGGGGTTGGAAGGGACCTCAGGAGATCATCTAGTCCAACCCCCTGCTAAAGCAGGTTCCCCACAGGAGGGCGCACAGGAAGGCGTCCAGGCAGGTCTTGAATACCTCCAGAGAACGAGATCCACAACCTCTCTGGGCAGCCTGTGCCAGTGCTCCGATACCCTCACTGTGAAGGAGTTTGTTCTTAGATTTGTATGGAACCTCTTGTGTTCTGGTTTTTACCCATTGCCCCTCGTCCTGTCACTGGGCACCACTGAAAAGAGCCCGGCCTTGTCCATTCGGATCCCGCATTTCAGATATTTATATACACTGATCAGATTCCCTCTTTGTCTCCTCTTCTCCAGGCTGAAGAGCCTCAGTTCTCTCAGCCTTTCCTTGTACAGGAGATGCTCCAGACCCCTGATCATCTTTGTGGCCCTGCGCTGGACTCTCTCCAGAAGATCCCTGTCTTTCTTTTATTGAAGAGCCCAGGACTGAGCACAGGATTCCAGATGCGGCCTCACCAGGGCAGAGCAGAGGGGGACGATCACCTCCCTCGACCTGCTGGCCATGCTCTTTTAATGCACCCTAGGATCCCATTGGCCTTCTTGGCCACAGGGGCACACTGCTGGCTCATGTCCAACCTGTTGTCCACCAGGACACCCAGGTCCTTCTCCTCAGAGCTCCTTTCCAGCAGCTCAGCCCCCAGCCTGTACTGGTGCATGTGGCTGTTCCTCCCAAGGTGCAGGCCTCTACACTTGCCCTTGTGGAACCTCATCAGGTTCCTCTCCACCCAGCTCTCCAGCCTTTCCAGGTCTTGCTGAATGGCAGCACAGCCTTCCGGGGTCTCCTGCCACCTTTGCCGGATTTCTTACTCTTAGAGATGCACCGGTCTTGGGCTTGATCCTTATCTGCATCATAAGTAGCTTGAAGTTCGCTGATACCAGAAAAATGCTTAAGATAATCAACAAGCCAAGCAAAAATATTTTTGTTTTATAGTGTTAGTAATGCAGTTGCTTCCAGATTTGAAAATGAGCATTTGGGTGCAGTGAAATGAAAGAGGCAATTGGAAACCAATTAGCTAAACTGAAAATGGAAATGGTTTCAGCCCCAAATCTGCAATCTGCACCGAGATTTGCATCAGCATGCTTATTTTATCTTACGCTCTCAAATGGGCTTCACGTGATGAAGAACTGCAAACACTTCTCAGTTTGGTAGAATTTGAGTATTTCAATATTTATTAACAAGGGGTAATAAAACCACCACTGATGTGTTGACTTATTTGCATTTCTGTGTTTAGGCAGATGGTTCTTTTGTCTATGTAGAGAGATGAAATTCAGAACAGGAGTTTCAGCACACGGCTGCTCCTCCACTCGGTTAAATCATGTTTAGACTGAAGAGGTTAATTCACCAGGTTAATGCCCCTTGCTCCGACAGTAACCACAATACAGAAAGGATTCTCTGTCACTTTTGGGAAGGGAATATTTTGGGAAGAGAATATTTTGGTAAGGGAACTTCACATGCAATATACTGGAGGTGCCAAAAAAAATGTACACACATTTTAAGAGATGTTATCTACGAATTACTTTTGAAAGTTGAATTGAATTACAATAGCAATGTGTACTATGACATTTGTTCAAAAGATGATGTTAATCAAATGAATGCTAGCATCATCATGCAACAGGCAGGACAATCACTACAGACAGGACAGTTAAACAAACAGCAGAAGCATGGCAGTAGTTTGCTCTAATCAGAAGTGTCTGGACGCTGATAGCAACCACTTGGAGCACCTCCTGTAACCGCAGAAGTCAAACGTGACTTGTATTCATCTTTAGTTATCGATATATATTGAGCATTACGATGTTAATACAGTTTTTTCCTTTCTTAAAATGTATATACATTTT
>VXAV01001495.1:30001-78518 GCA_013399715.1 Alectura lathami | reverse complement strand
GAAAAAAAAAAAAAAAAAACTAGAAGTTTCTTTTGCAGTAAAAGCAGCTGTGATTTTCACAGAACCACCTGCCTTCAGGCCCCGGGAGTGTAAGAGAAACACCAAGGGCGTGCAAGGGGCCTGTCAGATTGTGCCAGTATGGAGAAGGAAACTGCAGAGCCAGCAAAGCAGTGCAGGAGTCTGCAAGGCAAATCTGCCACTTGGGCTCTCCTGAGGCTTCTGCTGTTCGTTAGCTGTGCTGAGAGCTATCGAACTCCTTATCAAGAGCACAGGGCTTTGAAGACTTTTTCCTGCAAATGAAGTACTATGGAAATCACTTGAATTACAATTTTATAGTAGGCAAAGCTCTGGTGTCTGCATTCCTGCACTTGCACAGTACAGACACTGTTAATTAAATGTTCCTACAATACAAAAGACATTATTTTTGTTGGAATGAAACATTGCAGATCATACTTCTGGCTGTAATTCATGACTCCTTAACCTAATTCAAGCTCAGCCACCCACACCAAAATATACATAGCTTTTCTTAATCCTGTTACTAATTATTATTACTTCAGGTATCTTTAAAAAAAAAAAAAGACTGGATTTTGAAATTATACTGAATGAGAAGCTCTCGTACTTTGATAACCCATGTACTAAGTGTGTGATTAAGAAGCTTTTATTGAAGTAGTCCCTTCAAGGTCTTAACTACAGGAGGATTCATACAGAGGTGAAATTAATAGGATATTCCTAGTTAATCCTGCAGTTCAGTTTTCACTTGTCAGAGGTGGGCAAGTGAGTTTATCTTCAAAGGTCCTAATTAAGGAAAAAGCATTGGGAAAGGTGTATGTAATTATGTCTCTCTGTAACATCAGAACCTTGTTTCTTAAAAATGATGGATTTAGAAGCACGATCTTATAAATAGCATATTTTTGCAAAATTAAGTAACCTTTTCCCTCCCCAGTCAAAGCCCAAAATCCAACCAAGTACCCAAACCCTTGAAAGACCATGGCCTAGAAGCACTGGGTGCTCCCAGGGGCCCTCGTGTATTTGGATATGACAGGACACATGAAGAGTCCCAGTTCGTAAGTATGATTTGGAGTTCAAGTTACTGTCTATTAATCATTGCCTGATCTGAAAAAATCCGAATCCCTCAGATCCTGGCTGTGCATTTTGTAGGCAGGGAGCTTCAGGGTTTCCAACTCTGCTATGGGTTGCTGAAAGCAAGCAAAATCAAGGGAGGCCTTCCCACTTGTTTTTGAGTAGCATTTGTGGGGTGCTTTATGACCAAGTATTGTCTGTTGGCAAAGCTTGAACACTTTTGGTCTTCAAGGCATACGCAGCTCATGTGGCTTCATTTCCCACATAAAGGCTGGGTGGGAGATGCATCTTCTGCTGGCATCACTGCTGTAGGGCAGGTTGGTGTCTCCAGTGAAATACCATATCATTGTGCTTCTTTATGGAGGTGTGCTGGGTGCCTTTGGAAAAGAATGACGATGTATGCCCTAATTTCACTGACAGCCTTTACCCTCCTCTCCCACTGAATCAGGAGTTTTGAAAAAGTAAATGCTTTTTGCTAGTTTTTGTGAATGATGGACCTGACAAAGTCCTAACAAGTTATCTTGCTGTCGTGACTAAAGGACCATCCACATTTTTTTCAGAGAAAACTTTAAGTGTTGTTCTGGCATAAAAGAACTAGGATGCTCTACTTAGGAGTGTTAACAGGCTGTGGCTTTGCTGTCTTAAAAAAGAAGAATCATAAAATTGCTGGGACTGAATGCTTGTTGGAATAGACCAGGGGGGTCTTTTACATACAATTGTAGTTTTTTAGGGCGTCGAATCCTTTATCAAATTTACCAGTTATTTCAGTAATAGTGTTGATGTTCAGTACTGAAAGACGTTTTGTCTGCGTGTCACAGTATTGCATCACATTGAAACAGATGATACAGCTATGTGCCCCACCCAGCAGGTCCAGCCTGGTGCAGAAGACCAGGAAAGGTTTAATGACCTCTTTGTAACTTGTATGATTTCTATGCTAGTGCACCAAGGTGTGATATTCTTGCCAGTACTCCAAGTCACATTCATTAGCTTCTTGACGGAAGAGATATATCCACAGACCCCTCTGGCACCCTAAAATATCTTCAATTCAGCAGCCTTTGACTTAAGAGGTAGCTGCAGCATTACTATAAAAGTAGCAGACACGCCAGGGACAGGCGGTGACATGGTTTAACACAGCTCCTCCCCACAGAAGACATTTGCTTGGAGAAGAGTCCCCAAAGCCAGTGCATGTGGTGGGAGTGGGGAGGAGCTGTGGCTACAGGGGGGCGTTCGTGGCTGGCTGCCCAGGCTGAGGTTGTTCTCTGGGCTGTAGATTTCCATCTTCTGAGTAATCAGACTGGTGTCTTGTGCATTTAAAAACCCAGCAAGAAGTATATGTCTCAAGCATAAATGGTAACATAATACCATCACTGGCATTACTGTTTGAGCATATAGTGGGGTATTGTCATTACTGAAAGCCTGCCTTTGGAAATAGGGATTCTTTGGTTATTACTCCTCTTTTGCTGTTCTGTTCCAGGCTCTGCCTTCATAACTGTGTGGAAATCACTTCTACATGCTTCGATTAAATAGTCTTACATCTTATGACATATTGCTAGCATGTATTTAATAAAGAGGAGTTACTAACTTGAACACTGCTACCACCAGTCAGTAAGACTTGAACAGGAGGGGAAAAAGGAGCTGTAAAAGGATCAAATGAACAAAATGCTTGATACTTAAACTAATAGAAAAATGAAATATTTTTGGTCTATAAAAGCACTGGCAGCTTTTGAGAACTACAAATTCTATGTACTCTCTGTGGGTTTGAATAAAATTTGATTTTACATACTCTTAAGAGCTTTCATTTTGTGAAATAAATGTGGTTTAACATCTGTTCCCTGCAAAATAGTATGGACCAGCTGATTTAGATTATTTCAGTTCACAGAAATATAACTAAAACGTTTTCAAAACTTATTTAACTGGGTCACTGGGTCACGCTGTTTAGTACTACTGGCTTGTAAAATAGCTGATTTTTTTCTCAAAAGCATCTATTAAAGACATTTTTTTTAGTAAGCATGGGATGAGGAAAGTTTGTAGTAGGAAACACTGAAAAATGAACACAGTCACCATGGATAATGCCATTCATAAAAGACACCTGTTTTCTCTCTCCAGGTGTATTTGAACTGCAGTTTTACTTTCAGGTTCCCCATATGTTAGAGTATTTATTAAACTCAGTTTGATAAAACTGGTTAAGATGTTTTTTATGGAAAACATCAGCAGAATTCTACAAGTCAAGCTTATTTTTAGGGCTTTAAAAGGCAATATAGTCAGTGCCTGTGGAAAGATAATGCTTTCCACTGAAAGTTGTTTCCTGACTGCTGAAATCTGCAACACACAATTGTTATCAGAGGTTTATTTTACTATGGATGTTTTCCTGTATGACATCTAAAATGGCCAAAAACTCGTATCAAGGCAGGAGCCAGCACAGTGCATGTTACACATTACTTCCAAAGAAGTTCCAAAGAAATTAACAGAGAAAAGCAGGTTCTCACATGCTATCTAGAAATAATTAAGTGCTTGCAGTGGGTATTGACTACCTGAACTTTAGTAAGACCTTTGACACTGCTTTATAAGATCGTTGAAGAGAAGCTGTTGAAGTATGGGGCTGGATGAGCAGACAGTGAGGTGGGTTGAAAACTGGCTGAACAACTGGGCCCGGAGGGCAGTGGTCAGTGGAGAAAATCTGTTTGGAGGCCAGTAACGAGCAGGGTGCCCCAGAAGTCAATGCTGGATCCAGTCCTGTTTAACGACAGTGCCAGGCCCAGAGGCCATGGGCACAGCCTGGCACACAGGAGGCTCCCCCTGAGCACCAGGAGCACTGCTGTGCTGTGTGGGTGGCGGAGCCCTGGCACAGGCTGCCCAGAGGCTGTGGGGTCTCCTCCCTGGGGATCTCCCAAAGCCGCGTGGACGTGGTGCTGGGCACCCTGCTCTGGGTGTCCCTGCTGGAGCACATGTGAGCACTCAGTCCTGCCCCTTGCATTTCCGTGGAGAATTAGGCAGCTTCTTGGTCATCAGTGATGAGGGTTCCCCTGCCTCTTGCCTTGTCCACTAGAGCACAGTGCCTCATATACAGCAGGGTGGATGACTGCACCCACTGAGCCTCCGAGGGTGTAGGAGAAGGGGGCTCAAACAGTGCAGGTCAGCCAGGCTAACCCAAGCTACTCTACAAAAGGTGGACAGAGATTTTTCTTGAACAGCATGTTGCTCACGAGGATGCATACGGTCTGAGCGCACCGAATGGCTGCTCTGAGAAGCTTAGGTGCTTCCCTGCCTGACTTCAAAGCACTGTGTGGCTTTGTTGTCTGGCACCACCTTTTCTCCCTAACGAAAGCACTGCTGAGCATTCATAGGACATTCTGTTCAGCTGCTTGCGGGCCTTCATACTCTGAAATTGAGACATCTGTTGGTTCGAAACTCCTTCAGGGCTGAGAGGGTGATTAAAAATAAGTAGTGTGAGTTGAATTTGAATGTGAATTGAAATAGAAGTTCCTAAGCAGCTTTGAGGATCTATGCCTGGGCTCATAAAATGCAATTAATTAATGACTAACTGGAGGCCCTCTAGGGTTCTTCCATCTTTGAGGCTTCAGTATGGCATCTCCTCTCAGCCCATATATCATGCTCTGAAAGCATTGTTATGCCAAGGAAGGAGGCAGACACATTTACTAACTCTTTAATCTAACGCAATTCCATGTAAGCTGCAGCACACACATTACTGTGGCTTGGCAGCAGGGAGCAAGACTGGATGCTACCAGACCTTATGCACTGACAATTGCTAGGGCATTGCTTAACTTCTCCTAGTCTGGTGATCTGTGGCATCCAGCATGGATTGCTAAAGCTGATGGACATTCGTTAACATCACTGGAATGTCATTAACCCTTTACCAAGGTTTATACCCTGGTAAGTGTCGAAATATGGAAGAATCTCAATCTCAAGAAGATTAGAAGCAGCAGTTCTTGGAAAGAGGTATTTATTGATGATATAATGCCCACAAGTGTTGACAGATGTTATTCCTTAGAAAGAGGCATGTGGCTCTAATTTGGCACTTCTTGTCATCAGGAGGAACTTCATGCAGAGCAGATGTCACTTCCAATCCTATCTTTCATGGGTGCCTGTGCCCTGTTACAAACGGCATACCAATTTGAAGCAGGCATGGTGCCACCAGAGCAGATGGTTATGAGCACAAGTCGTGTTGTAGAACTGGTGTTTGCAGAAATGTGGATGCTGGGACTGAAGTCCTACCCAGGAAAAATTCCTCCTAAGAAGGTTGATACATACCATTAATGCTTTGGAGCTGGTAGAAAATGGATGTTATCAATATCTTCTGTGTGTTTGTTCAAGCTTCTGGGCAATCGCTGGTTGTCCCAAGGACTGTTTTGGGAGCTGAGGACCTTGGAGCAACTTGGCAAAAATGCTGTCAGTGCTTGGTGTTACTAGAACAGCTCTGCAGTGCCTGGGAACTGTTACACGTGGAGGACTGCTCTGCTGGGCAGTGAGGAGGAGACTTGCCTCTGGACTTACATTCACTCATCCCCTCTGTAGGATAGTGTATGACTCTCTACCAGCCAAATATCTGAAGTAAACTGTGCTTCTGTCCTGAAAAGCATATGTTTTTTCGCTTTGTACAGAGAGTAGCATTTTTCCCGAGGAGTTCAAAGTCTAACATGGCTTGCATTGAAGTCATCACTCCAGTTGCCCAGTATTTCTTAGAAATTCTGCTTTTGTTAACAGTTCATTTTGGTAAATTTACTAAGTGTAATTTTAAAAATGTTGTTGTTTAGATATAGCTACTTATTTTCTCTCCCCAAATTAACCTACAGAGAGGAATTTAAATGTTAAATTGAAGTAACATCTTCATCTTAACTTGTACCAGCAAGTAGAACTTCCAATAGCGCCAGCTATTCGAGTTAAGAACCAACTAAGTTAACTAATTGGTAGGCTTCAGTGATTAAACAATGTAACATCAGGTTACACTGATCTGATCTGATTGAAATCTTCATCTGTATGTCTAGGAGAAGCTTACAGCAGATGTTTCTCTCTTCTCAGTTAAAGAAGCAAACATTTCCCCAGTATGCAGTCCTATTGCCTCAGCTCCACACAAGATACTTCACCAGGGTATTTGTGGCATGGGACGTTTCTTGTCACTGTGATCCGAGGTGTACACTGAAAAAGGAAAGCTTGCAGGGATTATTTGGTCATGAATGGCCTTCTTGTTCTGGACTCTTCACCTTTGATAATTCAGCTCCAAGATGTGCCAAGAGGTACCCCTTTCAGAAGGTTGATACACGGTGATTTTTCAGGTCCATTTTAAAATCTGTCTGCATTCTCCAGGTATCCTTGGAAAGATTCCAATAATCTTTTTTTTTTACCATTTCTGGCAAATATTATGATTGGCCAGCAAAACACTATGCTGGCTTCGCTTTATTCTCTGTGGGACTCTGATGAACCACCTGCACAAATGAGCACAGCTAGCCAAGCAACTCTGCAAGCTGCCAGTGACAGGCAAAGCTACCACCAACATGCAAAGAAATTTTACTCCATAATGGAATACTCATCTTGCCTGGTAGAATTGTAACATTTCACAAGAGCCCAAATAAGATGTACTATATGATCCAAATTGTGGCATAGTCAGCAAATTGTCTGCAGTTTCCACTAAAACATAGAAATTTTATTTTGTGGTGAAATTCTCACCTTGCCCAATGACAGTAACACTTCAGTAGGGAGCAACATGCAACTCCAGTCAAGTAAGAAATCCATTTAACTGGCTCCTAAAATATGTATTTCAATTGGTGAGATGAGATGGACAAGTTATTATTGGTACAAGTTGGTGCATCAGCAGAAGGCTGTATCTTTACTATCTATTATATATGAAGGACACTGAAGATAGATCCATGCCTCAAAACATGATATAAATTTATAAAAACTTCGAATACTCAAAAACAAGGAAACTTGTAAAGGGAGAAGTTTTAATTCCACGTGAATATACAGAGTTAGATTATCCATGTTGTTTGTTTCTACTTATTCAGTCACGGAAGTGCCCCAAAGCTTGTTTGTTTTTACCATGTGATTACAGACCTGCAGCTACGGGAGCTGATCCACACAGTCAGTGAAACCTGTGCAGACATGAAAAATTGTTTTGTTGCCTTCTGTGCCATGAAAAGTTGTTCATATTTATGGTGAAAGAACACAAAGAAGGATAAATATTCATGTAAACATAACTTTTATCTGTCTAGCTAAGTAAAAATATTACTCTTCCCAACTTGCCTTCCATCAGCCTTACAGACGATGGACTCTTCAAATGTATTTTGGTTAATGGACTTGGGGCTAAATTTTGGGAAGTAATTAGGTTCAAATTGCAACCTAGAACTAGAGCCAAACACGGTCATGGCCCAACAGCCCATGCCTCAGCTAAAGGCCGTGTCTGCAGGGGCATCTTGCCATGAGTAGGGCTGCTGGTGCTGCCTTGGCACAGCAACTGCCCCTTGAGTTGGGAAGGCGCAGCCCAAAGGGGTGCCACTTCCCTCTGCCCTGCCAGAAGCGTGGGTTCTGCCTTTTACACACCTGGATTGGCTGGAAGTGTAGGATCCAACCTCTGGATGCAGGAACCATCACAACAGCTGGAGGCAAAGGTAGGGCAGGAGCACACCAGCCTGTCTGCAGACAGAGGTGCTTTTGCAGCTCCTCCAGGGACGGTTGGCTTTGCAGGGTTCCCAAATGCCCCACCACCCAACTGCATAGCCACATCTGAGGTGCCAAAACCTGTGATAAGTGATGTTGTGGGAGAAAAATGCTTGGCTTTAGGGCTGGAGAGTATGGGGAGCAGGACAGATATGCAGCAGTCTCTTAAGGATGTACATGGTGCTGTACAAAAGCCATGGCTGGTCAGATGGCTGTCATTGATCGTCAGTGCTGGTGGGATTCATCCGAGCAGTCTAAGTGGTCATGAGATCTGGGGAGGCATCACGCTCCCTCCCTTAGTGGTAAAGGGCTGTCTCACGGGTACTGGTCTGCACTGCAGAGACCCAAACCCACCTGAAGCTCAGGAACCTGGACCCTGTGCTGACAGGTACTGCAGATTTGACTCCTTATTTCAGTGGCAGTTACCAAGCTCAAAATTCACAATTCCGGTTTCTGTTTTGAAAGCTGAGGCTTCTGAAGAATCAGCTTTTATAAAGGGGTGCAGGCATGAACAAGTTTTCTCTAAAATAAATATGGTAAGGAAGGTTATTGCTAAGACACCACTGAGCTAAAAAGATCTGATGGGAAATAAATATTTCATGGTAAATAATCTAGGTTTAAGCATTGTTTGAGCATCAGTCCTTATGCAGCTCCTTATTCTGGACAGAAAATAAACCTGTCACCAGCTCGTCCCTCATCTGCCACCCACTTAACCATGTGTATTGGGTCCTACTGGGAGATGGCTTTCCACAAAGGCAAAATAACGAATCAACCAGCTAGTAATTTCATCTTCTGTCATAACATCATAACTGCATGGAAACCCCCAAGGGTCACACTGTATAACTTGGTCAATTGCATTGTTTCAGAGCTGTGCATTCACTTGTGGCTGTAGACGATTACACTTTGAAGTGTTGTACTGAAATTTACAGTGTTGAGCTATAAAAAAGTAACCCTCAAAATACAGAAATGAAAAGCTTAGTTGGCAAGTGGCAAATCTTGTTATCCATTTATAAAAATCACCGCTTTACAGATAAAAATCAGAAATAAATATAATGGGCATTAATTAAAGGATGAACATATGTTCCAGCTTAGTGAAAAGTGTGTCTTGCATTTTAAATATCACCTGATCTTCACAGTGGTTTAGGCATTTTCCTTATCAGAGCAATACCCATGGCAGTGATTTAAAATTTCATTTTGTACTTGAAAACTGGGGCACAGAATTGCAGCCTAGGAAAACCCAGAGGAACAATACATCCCAACATTCTGCTGGCCAAAAACAATTGTTCTAGCCTCATTCATCATCAGGTTTTCCTGCTTGCTTTCTCTGTCTGTCTCTGCTGTTCCCTTGCTGTGTGAATTTTGAGAGCAGCTCAACTCCTTTATCATTTTGTTATTTGTAAATCTCATTGAGTCCTATGACTGGAAAGTGCTTCAGAAATGCTAAGCGGGATCAGATCGCTGCTGCAACAACTAGACTTACCTTTGTTGTTGTTAAACTTGGAGTCGAGTAGTGTGTAAGGGTCTCTGAAGGGCTTGCTATTGCCCTGAGTAAATGTTTGTGCTTTGGTGAACATTCCGTGATTCTAGCACGTTCCCGATGTCTCGGGTGTGATTGCAGCTGTGGCGGGTAGCTAGGAGCTCCAAGCCTGCTGCCAGCACAGTGAATGCTTGACGTGCTGTGAAGAGCTGGAAACTTGCTCCATTTCAAAAGGCTTCACACAGCAGCCTGCAAGACAGGGAGCCACAGAAGCAGCTGTGCTTGTGCTGTAATACTCCTTGGAGACCTGCAGGCATCGTCAGACAAGCTATTTTTCTAGAAAGAACCCAAAATTTGCAACAAAAGCAGGCTATTGCCATCGAGTGCAGACAAGGAAGCTGTGGCTGTGAGGCTCCAGAATGCAGCCTGTCCTATTGCTGTCTCCTCTTAGAGCAAGACCTGCCCACATGACATGGTTTAATTCACTTCTTGCCAAACACAGAGTTCCCCCCAGCCATCCTCCCACTGGTTTTACCTTTGTGTGTAATATTATACCGTGCTTTTTGTCAATTTTGTAAGTAATTCCGGAAGAGAAAAGGTTCCTCCTAGTGACACAGAGAGCAGAGCCTTCCTCTTCCAAGAAACAAGCTGCTGCAGGGTGGGGTCAGATGGTGAAGAGGACGGTGGTGCATAAGGACAGAGGTTGGCTCAAGCTCTCTGGGAACCTATGGGATTTTGGTCATGGCTTTCTTTGAATGCACAGCCCACAGCATGTAGCTGGCCCTAACTTCTGCACGCCTTCATTGGCATAATGGTGTAGGAATGAGTGGGGACCCTCCAAATTACTTTCAAGTCTTCAAAAACCTTTCCTTCTTCCCTATATTTGTTTCACAAGTTGAAGAGTGGGATTCTTTGGGGCTCATAGTGAGGTGTTAAAAGTGAGGCCTTTAGCTCCGGCAGATCATTAATACTCTGTTAAATGCTCTCCTGCAAAGTCAGCTGTGCTGCTCTTCATAGAACACAGAGTCTGCAAAAATAAAGGGCAATTTATATAGGTGAACCCAATGACTTACCAGGTGCTTCAAAGGCAAGCTAGCAGTCTCCTGTAGTTTAGATAATAAGCAAAAGTAGAGGAGTAGGAGGGAAGAGGTACAATACAGAGAGGATGTGATCACCTGGAAGCTGTTCTTGCACAGCACATCTGGTGTTTCTGTTCAGCCTCTTACTTAAAAATAAGAACTCAAAAGATTCCAGGGGGGCTGATGCTACTGACTCACCTGCTGCAGATAACAGCGGAAAGCATTATCTCATGATGGACTGACAAGTACCATTTGGTGAGTAATCTTTCTGATTTTCCTTCAAGAGGTGAATTCCTCTGCAATAAATGAGAGCCTTTATTTTCATCTCAGATCATGAGAATATGCATTTTCCTGGATCTTTAGCTTCATTTCTTTTCTGAATGCTATTTGAAAATAAATGTGGAAGCCAGCAACAGGGGTGGGGCCCTCCTTGCCCCCACTCCTGGGGGAGCGGATGCTGCCCTGTTGACATCCACGTAAACAGCAAGCTTTGACTTTTGGGGGGCATTTTATACATGCTGTGGTGTTATACCCAAACTTCTCTTTCCAGACTCCATCTCTGACACTTCTCTCTCTTCACACTTTTTCCCTACTCAAGCATGGGCTTCGTCCTGTCCATGGGCTGCAGTCCCTCAGGAAAAACATGCTCCACCGCAGGCTCCTCTCCGTGGCTTCAGCTCCAGCCCAGGGCCTGCTCCTGCGGGGGGTCTCCATGGGCCACCTCCCCCTGCTGCACTGAGGGCTCCTTCGTGGCTGCACGTGGAGATCTGCTCCACCAGGGGCCTGTCCTGGGCTGCAGGGAGCTTCTGCTCCGCACCTGGGGCACCCCCTGCGTTCGGCTGTACTGACCTTGGTGCCTGCAGGGCTGCTTCTCTCACGTTTCTCACTCTTCTCACAGCAACTGTGCAGTGTTTTTTGGCCTTTCTTAAAAATACTCTCTCAGAGGTGCCGCTTGTGTGGCTGCTGGGCACAGCTGCGTCCTGTGGTGGGACCACTGGAGCCAACTAGAATTGGTTGGAACCAGTTGTGGCAGCCCAAACTTCTCCCCACAGAGGCCACCCTGCAGCCTCCCCACACCTGGCTACAGACACCCAATACGTCCATGCAGCTTATCTTACAGAGGGCTTTTGTTATTGTACAATCAAAACCCAAACTGGTTTTTTGCCTCACTTTGTCTGGTGTGCAGCCGGCTCCCCAGGCCCAAGGCATTCATTTCTGATTCAGGGGATTTGACCAGGTCATGTTCATCAGCCTCCCCATCCACTCATTTCTTTAACCAGCAGATCCTGTATGCTGGTTTTTTTGAATAAGAGTTTATGCAGCTCCCCCAGCACCTCACTCTTCAGCAAGGGAAATGCAGATTTGTGAGCAGAAATGTTCTCTGTATAGTACATTTCACAGCAGAAAATAAAGAGTAAGCATTTGAGGTTTAAATTAAAGAGCATTTAAAGTGCATTTTTTCCTGCAAGCAATAGGAATAATTTCCTCCTTGAGGTTAGCCTTTCTACAACTTAACCTTTAGAACAAAGAGTCAAGGAAATATATATTTTTTTTTCTACAAGTGGTAATACCCAAGGTGGTGGAGCACAGAGTGGAGCAGACTGGTTTGTTTTAATTTCTAATGCTGCTTATTAGCTGAGGAAAGGTCAGCTTTGTTTTGTAAAAATCCATTTATACTGTAAATATAATACTTTAAATTAAGAGTTATATATAATCAGTCCAAAAGACACAGCAAAACTTAATGCTGTTTTGTCAGAGTCAAAAGGTACATGCTTCCTTTATCAGAAAAGATTTCCTTTTCTAACCTGCACTTCTCCTCAGGTGGATTTTCAGTAAAGAATGGCAAAAAAAATAAAAATAAAAAAAAATCTCTTCTTTCTTGCATACATTTAAGAAGCTTACATCTTAAAAATATCAGAAACTTGAACATGTCAATTATTTTAGTAATGTTATCATTTCCCTGCAGGCAGTACCTAAACAGTATTGTGTTGTATCTTTTTAAAATAATGGAAATAAAAATTATAGCCCTTTTCTAAAGTTCTATGTATTTCTTGCTACTATCTCTACTCATTTTTTCAAGCAAAATGTTCATCCTTCTGCAAATGTTCAAGTCCAGACATTGTTTAATCTTTGCTCTTCTTAGGCTTTTTACTCAATAAAGAAGACAGTCCAACTTTGCCTTTTTCAAATGTTAAGAAAAGATTGATTTCCTTATATCTACAAGGAGCCTAGGATGTGATTATTCCCTAGGTGGCAAATGTAGGAGGAAACCAAACTGGAAACCTTGGCAACCTACGATTCAGTATGAGAATATGATTGGAGAGGATGTGAGAGTTAAGACAGAATTATTTTTTCAGCTTATTATTCAAATGTCTGAGCATGATTTGGGGAAATGTTTGTAGGAAATCTCTCCTGGGTGGGAGAATTCCGTACCTTGCACCAATGAGACCTGCTTTTTGCCCTTTACTCTGGAAACCAGTAACGCCCAAGTCTTGGGGTGAGGGTAAAGGGTGGCTCCTGCAGCAACTACAGAGCCTCAAAAAACATCTAGACACACATATTTAGAAACTTCTTGATTTTCTTAGGAGCCTTGCAGCCAGATACCTTTATAGAGCTGGCCAAAAACAAGTTTTAAGTTCCTGTTGGAGTCAGACTCCAACAGCTGCCAACACGTAGCATTTAAGTTGCTGGGAACTCTTTTTTCCTACATAACCGTTTGTACTGGAGAAAATCCATGTAGCTTAGCCCAAGTTGCAATGATAATATGTTTTGTAGATTATAACTCCTAATACAAGCTCAGTTTGTATGCCACAGTTCACATACATTTTTTATGAACTTCTAATTAGGGCAGTTTTGGTCTCCTGCAGGTTCCAGCTTTGGAAATGAAGAGCAAGCCACTTCTAAGGCATCTGGACCTTCTAAAGACGTACCCAAGGGTAGCAGCAAGAGCACAACGCAGTTATCGAGCAGCACAGCGACTCCGCGCAAGAGCTTACTTCCAGCACCAAAAACTGCCACTGCACCTGCTGGTAGGAGTTCCGAACCTGAGTTCTTGAAATACCATGTGCATGAGGCCAAGAAATGCAGAAATGTTGTGATGATGCTATTTTACTGATTACCTGATTAATTTTCATGCCATTCTTGGGCACATTGCCAAAGTGCTGGTTCAGTCTCTGTTTGCTGTAATTTTTTTGAAATACAGTCAACAACACAGCTAAAGTCCCTTTGGTCCATTCGGGTCAATTGTCCTCACTGTCAGGGCAGTATGAGGAGCTGAAAGGTCTTTGATTCAATGATTCAACTGCTCAGCAACAACTGAAACATCACTGTGTTGTCAATGCTATTTTCATGAAAAATCTGAACCACAGCACCATACTAGCTACTATGAAGAAAATCAGCTCTATCCCAGCCTCAACCATGACAATAGTCCTGGAAAGAACTGCATATATCACTGAGAGAATAGGATGCCTGAGGTGTCATGTAATATTTTAGTGAGTGAAACATACTCTTCTGTGTTGGTATGCTAGTAGCGAAATACGAATTTATTTCATGTAAACAGTACCTGGATTTGTTCCATGGACAGTCTGACACAAAGTTATTTTCTGAAGCCAGAGTGTTTTTCAGAGAGCTTTGATGTTGCTAGTAGTAGTAGTAGTTTGTGTTCAAGAAATGTGTAGATGTGGCACTTACAGACATGGTTTAGTGGGCATAGTGGTGCTGGGTTGACGGTTGGACGAGATGATCTTAGAGGTGTTTTCCAACCTTTATGATTCTATGATTCCAGTAAGTTGTAGCCTTGGAGCTGGGAAAACCTGAATATGCCTGGATCTTTCTCTACTCCCTCACTTTTCATGGCTCTACAGATTTGCTCATAGAAACAATCCCTAGTTCCAGTTTCATTAATCTTTCCTTGCTTTTCCATTGCCTGTCAGAGAAAAAGTCCTTATTATTCTTCTGTTCCTATTATCTCCTTTCTCCTAAGATTAAGGTTTGCTTTTTAATTTTAAATGTTGATCACTAAAATGTTGTTGCTTCATGTATGTCTGTTTTGAGGGAATATTATGGAGAAAGACAAATCACTCAGCATTTCCCACTCAGCATTTTCCTTTGAAGAGGCAGTTTGGATAAGCCACTCCATGGTCTAGAGTACAGGGTTGTATACGGAGTAGTAAGGATTAAAGAAAGAGAGAGATTCAGTACGAATGTGGAAATTCCATCAAGTTCAGAATAGATTTAACAATTCAGATTCCAAAGTAAAGAGTTTTGCATTAGTCACCGGCCTTAGCCAGTCTGGCCCAACTGAGCAGACTAAACAGCATTTCATCTGTGTGTGAGTCCCCCTGGCTTCGATACCACACACTGCAAGTGAAGGGAAGGAAAAATCAGGACAAAACACGAGACAAAGAGCTCTTGCACTCCAAGTTCTGGTCACCCAGTTTCAAGAAAAATTAACTTAGTTGGAACACCTGCAGAAAAGGACTTACTGCTGTAATCAGTGGCGTGAAGGATCTGACAGGGTCCAAGATGAGGCTGAAACCATCTGTCTTCGGTAGTCCAGCAAAGTGGAAGTTGAGGGAAGGGGATGTGATCTTTTGTCCATCACAGTCACAATGGACTGTCTCTTTCTGTCAGAAAACTGTTTACTTACATCATCTATACTCACTCACTGGGAAACAGACCAATCTGTCAACGCAATATATGGATTTCTGATGACCAGATAAAAGGTGGCACCGTGTTTTATTTCCTTCCTTTTTTTTTTTTTTTCTTTTTTCTTTTTTCTTTTTTCTTTTCCTTCAATTTTCCCTTGCTCTGTGTGGTCCCTAGCTAAGATGTCATTTCAGGCTACAGCAGTTGTTGATTAGTATCAGAGAAAGTGCATGGGTGTGCTGAAAAAGCCAATCTCCAAAAGGATGTCCTGGAGCAGAGAGAGGGTCTAAAGGTTGAAAGTCTGCTTGTACAGACACAGCTCAAGGTCTGCTTGTACTGCTGGTGCAAAATGGAAAGAAGAGCAGCGGCAGGCAAGTCTGTCACTAGAGCTGGACATCACAGAGCAGGAAACTGATAACAGTAGGGGAGCAGAGAGATAAAATCAGTGTTTCAAAAATGTTAGAAGAGAGAGTAAAAATTAATCCACCCCCACCCACCCACCTTGGGTCTCTGACACTGGCATGTCATAGAGATGATGAATGCTGTGCTTGGGAAGGCAGTCAGCAATGCTGAAGAAACCTTCACCAGTGTTCCATACCAAAGGAAAGTAACAGCAGGCAACTCTAAGCAGACCAGGGATGAAATGTCTTGAAAACAGTGGAATTGATAAATTTCCAATATTCTACCAACCTATCACATCATGGCAATCCAAAGAATCAGAGAGCAACTATGAAGACAGAACAGTAGAAAAGATAAGTTGCTCAAGATGTTCTTGAATGAATAAAACTACAGATGATCTTGTTTCAGTGACCATTTTGAATGCTGCTGTGTTGAAGACAGTCTGTGTTCTGAAAGGGAATTCAATTACAAGAGATCCTGACTGCAGTTTTGAGGAGAGGCATAGAGCATGACCGCAAATGCTCAGTTAAGAAGCATTTAAGGGAAGACTCAGAGTGTCAGCAACACACCTGAAAAAAGTCTTAGCAGGGTTTAGCCTTGCTGTGTTTCATCATGTTCCTGGTTAGCAGCATCATCCATTGTTTAATTAATGTGTAAGGTATCAAGCCCTGTGATGCCGGAGTAGCCTTGGAGGATGAAAGGGGATGTGGCTTATCTGCCATCCCCTTCCCAGGAAGGACATCCTCAGCCCTGTTAGCCTGCTTGTTGCATACCTTTTATTTGCAGCTGGATGATGAGGACAGCATCTACAGAAGGATGATTGCAGAGAGTGGCAGTGATTTAAATATAAAAGAAGTTTCTGAAATAATGGAATATCAGGTGATGTAAGAGATGCATTTGTATTTCAGAGAGGTACATCATTTTAACTGTGTATTAACTGGAAATAAATTAGGAAATAAATTCAAAAAGAAATATATCTACCTATATTAATGCGTGGAAAATAACAAATGTCACATGAAAGCTTTCATGTGCTGGATGTTACCTGAGAAGACCAGCTGTGCTGCAAGTCCTCATTAAAAATAAAGACAACTGCTCAAGAGAGATTATACTCCTGATATTGCAGTAAAATTGCTTGTCAAATAAATTGAACTAGAGGGCATAGATCACCTTTAATTAGTGAAAAAGGACTCATATAGCTGCTGCTTTGCAGTGATTCAGAGGATAAAAAAATGTGAGACAATAGCAGTGGAAATTTATTGTCATGTAAACTTTTTTGAAAACCTGGAGAGAATGCTTTTTGATTTGTCCATGAAAAGAGAGCAGTTCATCAGCTTTCAGTGTGTTGCACAGCCCTTTTTGTGTGGTCTGGACCCCTTGCATATTTGCATACCTGTCAACATACAGAAAATGAAACGAACACACAAAAAAAAAACATAAAATACTTGAGAAACTGAGACAGGTTCTTTATTTCCCCTTGAACTTTTTAACTCTTTTGAGAACTGCAGTGGTAACCCAGCTAGTACTTACTGTTTCTATTATTGCTTTGTATTACATTTTAAGACTTAGATTAAAGCAACTATCCATCTGGAACTTTGCACTAAGATCCGCCTTGGAAAACACATAAGATTCCTCCTTCCACACATTGATAAAAAATATGTGATCTTAGGCACACATACTGAATTCTCTGTTTTAAATTTATCTGAAAATGTGGGAATATCCACAGAAGGAAATGTTCAGAGGCAGCAGATTAACAGCTTCTCACCTTTTTGGGGATGTGTTTTACAAAACACGTAGATTAACTCACTGTGGGACAGTCCAGATTCTAAATCAAACCAGAATCTAATTCTGTCATAATTTGGACAAAAAAAAAAAAATCATTCATATGGCCTGAAACCTCTTCCTGGAGTTCCCTTACCATGCCCAAGTTCTTCTGTGGTAGTCTGGGAGCGTCCTAGAGTATCTCAGCTAGCGGCAGACCTCAGGTGGACAATAAGATGGGTAGTCCAGCTGGCAGACAGCTCTTAGGGAATGACACGGAGCAAATACCGCCTCCCTTCCTCACTGAAAACCTGAACGATGGGATGGAGCACCCCGTCAGCTGGAGGGTAGGGCCGCAGTGCAGAGGGACCTCAACATGCTGGAGAAATGTGGCAGCAGGAACAGAGGCAGATGCAAAGCCTTGCCTGGGGGGCAGTAATGCCGTGCATCAGGGTGGGTTGGGGCCAGCTGGCTGGAAAGCAGCCCTGCCAAAGTGTCCTGTCTGGGTGTGCAGCTTGGGAAGTCCAAACTCTGCTGGGTTTTGATGCTTCGGCTTACCTGCAGGGAACTGATAGGGCTCTGGGCGCCCTCCTTTGGGCCTGCAGTCCTGATGCCAACTTCCGACCATCAGCTTGCTTCTTGCTCCAGACGTCAGCTCTGTCCACCAGGCTGCACTTGTCAGACAGTCTATGGAATTAGGGACCTGAAGGATTTTATATATTCTCTGTCTTCTTGTGGACTTTTGGGTGTGTGTTATGGAATACCTGTTTCAGCCTGACTATTAATTCTTACTTAACGTTTATCTCACAGACAAGTGGCTATTTTTCCCCATAGGAAACTTCATAATTCATGTGCAATGACAGTAGCAATAAAGAATTCATTTGAACATCTTGTTTCTACTTGGCTAATTAAATTTAAACAATGAAAATTATTGTTCAGAAACCTGAACCAGTCAATTCCTAAGCTTTTACAAGTACCAGTAAATCATATGTAACAGGGCAGGCTGTTAAATACAACCAGTCAAGATGAAAAATAGGAGGCCAGTGTTATCACAGCTCTCACCAGCAAGCTCATGGAGTAAAATGTGCTTCTTTTAATCAGCTTCTGCAAAATCCAGACAACACAGCCTCAGCAGGAGGGAGAGGGATGAGCTAAGGTCAGTGTGAGGGGGAAAGAACGAACACTAGTGTGCTTGCAGGGATGGAGGGGGAAGAGCCTACTGCTGCTGTGTCCTCCTTTGCAAACACTTTCCGTTAAAAGCTGAATAGTAATTAAGTGGTGAGTTGCATTTGTTCCTGTGCAGAATATGGGGATATGGAGCACTGCGCTGCAGGTGCAAGCGAGACATTCAGCTGCAGATGTTCCAACCTCTTTCCCAGGAACTTCACTCTGTAGTGTGCCATGGCACAACTCTGTGAGGAAATGACAATAAAATGCTGTGGGGTGCATGTAAAATGACAGCAAGAGAGAGGGTAGCTCTTTTACCTCTGCAGCCAACATCAGATGTTCTAAGCTACCCTCAATTTTACTATTCAGTCCAAAGAACAGTTCATATCTTTAGGGGTTTTTATTCCTTTATTTTTTCTAACAACAGATACAGACTCTTCTTTATAATACAGAAAGAAAACAATCACTTTGAGTCACACCAATGAACTAGTCCGTGTCCTTCTCTTTTTTTTCCCATCAGATTAGCTTTAAATTTGAAACAAACACAAAGGAAAAAGTACAAGCATTAGCAGTTTCTACTTCAACAAATACACAGTCTTTATTCTCCATCTACTCATTTATTCAAAGGCTTTCAGTCTCATAGATCACAGAGTGTACGGAGTCTCTAGAGAGAATTAGACTGCTCTTGCTCTACAGAATCCATCGTATTTCCAGCGTTGCTCATTTTGTCTCAAACAATGTGTGCATGGATTACTCACCAAGGACATGACGAGTCATAGCTATCAGGGGGAGAGTCAGAAGAAAGCTCGAGGTGGCTCTCTGTGTCTGCGAGTGACTGAAAACACTTCCCTGGGGTTTTTTAAACTTGCAAAGTGCAGTAGTTAACCTGGGAAATATGCCTGAGAACAGCTGGTATCCAGCTGAATGCAGCCAGTCCCATTGAGTTGTTAATGCTGTCTACAGCATGCTAGGATCTGTTTTAGAATAAATACTTAGTGTGTAATTTATTAGAATCAATCTGAGGCATGAAAGCAAATGGAAGCCTATCCCACCGTACCAGCTTTTAAAGACTCAGAAAGGTGCAGGCAATACCCGTGCTCATCTGCAGCAGCTCTTGAGAAGATGGCTCAGGTAGTAGGTGCTTGGCTCTGATTCCTGGGTGCTGCCTGGGGAGCTTTCTTTGTCTGCTATTTTCCAAGCGATTGCTGGGTGATTTAACATGTCTGGAGTGTTTCTTACCTTTACTTCTAATGATTTTGTCTTTGCTCCTTCTGTTTGGTTTGAAGCAGGCTGTGTTAATTAGGAAATGTAAATGCCTTTACAGAACTGTGTGTTTGGATGCATTTGCAAAAGCAAAGGCTTTAATCACACCAGCAGAAAACACTAGCAAGTATTTTTGCTCACAGTTATGCTAAGGCCTGAAATATCTATTTCTGCTTACAAAAACAGCTTTTAAAAGAGAGGAAACTGGGGAATTTATACTGGCATTTAGCACAGAGCTAAACTGGAGTTCCCTATTTGCAGCTTGTGGTCTGGAAGTTTGAAGTACAGTTTGTTCCAGGTCAGAGTGAATACACCTTTTTCAACAAACAAATCTCAAACAAGATTTGAACAGTGCACAGGTTCAGGAAGCATACACTTCTGGTGCTTAGTTTTCTTTTATGATTGTATTTTGTGTATTTTCTATTATTTTGATTGTATGCACTATACATTTTGACTTTTCAAACTAGATGTGATGATCAGAGTATTATTATTAATTTTTTTACATGCATTCAGACTGAAATGTGTGTCTTGTTTCCTGAGTTACAGTGGAGTGTCAAACTTTTTATGTAGACTGTAACCTTTGTGTTACTTCTGGGACACTCAGAGGTGTAAAGCTCAATGTGCAGAACCTCCTGCTGTGCCATGCCCTACAATGCAAGGTTATGCTGGTTGTCATGCCAGTGCTCTCCTTTTTTAAGTCTTTGGACAGGCCAAATCCTAGATTTCTAGGAGATGAAAATTTCTGAACCCAAACTCTTGTTACTGAGAAATTAATTCTAGCTGCAGGAAGTTGTCTTGAAATCAACTCAATTTCTGAATGTTTCTCATTTAACAAGGTGACAGCTGTTGTTTCAAAAGAAAAGAGGAAGAATAAACCCCGTTTTTAGAAAAACTTTCGGCACAAGCTTTAATGTGAGGTCTGCTTCCAGGGACAGCTGTTCCCCTGAGGTTTCCCTGGGGGTGATGAGCTTAGCAGAGCAGTAGCTGTTTGCTCCTGGGAACTGTCCTTTCTTTTGCCTTCTGCACACTTCCTAAATCCAGAGCGACCACCAGGATGCTTCTGCTTGGGAAGGAGAACCCTAACAATCTTGTAAACTCTTTGGATGGCGGTTATCCTCACATCCCCCTTTGTTATTAATCCTTCTCTCCTGTCCTTGCCAAGATATCTGTTTGCCTCTTTGCTTCAGGCTCGCTCTGCTGCTCCCTCCTGTGCAGCAGCCCCTGACGGGCACCGGCATCCATGCATGGCTCTGATGCGCAGACCTCGTGTTGCCCTCCACAGACTGACGGAGCTCTCAGGGCTCCTCTGCTGCTTTCCTCTATTTTCTTTCAACTGAGCTCTAATTGGGGAATTGTTCCTTGCTTTGTGATTAAGGTTAAGAGCCTGCACTGATTCCCCAGGTGTTTCTCATTCAGAACTTCTCAAACACAAAAGTAGTGAAGTACTTTTATGCCGTGTCTTACTGCTGAAAGCATGAGGAAAATACACTTTGCCTACCATGTCCGTGCTTGGCATTTGCTATAGACAAATTTATGGATGAGCTTGGTATATGGCCCATTTGCACATTCTATTTTTGTTCTGAAAACCACAACAAAACTAATGTGTTATTGCCATGGAAAGGTAATGCTCAGATCTGTAACCTTATAAACTATATATTAGAAAACAAGCTCTGTTTTTTGCTCACAACTCCCATCTCAGATTGCTTACTCAGTCCTTAGTAATGAAACAACACCATAAACTTGTTTTATACCCTTCTCTGTAGTAAAGTGCAGCGTAGCAGGTGGCAGACACAGGAAGTTTATATCCTCAGTCACTTCGCTGTGGGAAGTGTTCATCCCAAATGAGAACTGCAGCCTCCACATCTCCAGTGTACGAACAGCAGAGAAAACAGAGATGGACCAAAGTACTGGCATGAAGAAGAGTCCAGTCCTTACCAGCCCGTGACGGTTGATGGGGCAATTTGCCTGGAAACAGGGGAAGAGAGGGTTAGGCCTCCTCCTGTGCCATGCTCCTGCAAATGCAGTTGGACACGAGGCTCGTGTGTGTGTGCCCCTGCTCTTCCCAGGTGCACTTCACAAGCTGAGGCAGTGCTAGGAAATAGGAACCACAGCTTCTGGTGCGTGGCAAGTGCTGCGTCCGCAGCTCGCTGCTTGCAGGTCCTGACACAGGCAGAGGTGCCAGGGTGACCCGTGCATCCAAGGTAAGCCTGATGCTGCAGCTGTGACCAGCTGTGGCTTAGGAGAGGGGGGAAGCTAGTCATCCTGTAAGCATCTCTGAAAGGTATCATCCTCATATAAAATTACCACTTTTCTCCACTGTTGAAATAGCCGGAGCACACTTGCATAAAGCAAAATAGCTTTGGAACTAATACAATCTTTAGGCAGCCCCACAAAAATACAGTCTTGTTTTCCTGCTTCAGATACTTCAGATTCTGTGGGTCATTGTCCTGAGCTTGGGTGGCGTCTCTGGCTTTCACATGGGGATGTATCTCCTGGTACAAGAGGAGACTGCAGAGCTTGGACAACTGGCAGACCATCCTGAGCCTGTAACCAGAGAGCTCCAGCAGTGGGAGGAATCTCCCATCGCAAAAGTAAAGGAAGAGAAAAAGCTGGCACAAAGTTTCTGTTGACTGGAACCCAGGGGAGTCCTGGGGCGTTATGTCAGCCCAGCCAGTTGCTGGTCTGAGGACGCACAGCGAGGAGGAGAGAAAGGACACAGAGCCCAGCACAGATAGGGTGGGCTACCTGTGTAGCTGTTTGTGCCTTAATGGGTCACCATGCAGATGGCCAGAGAAGCAGGACTGTGTGTAAGACAGCATTCTGACTTCTTTATTGCTGTGCATGTCCGCTCAGCCACGTGCACACAGTCGTGTTTGCAAAAGCAGCAGGTTGGCACTGTGTAACATCATTCTGTCTGTGCAAGGCCTATGATGTGTATTTGCATTTTACCATCCTGATATGCATCTTAATGACATAGTTCTGTGGAATTGCAAGCAAAATTATAAAGTGAGTTTAATTTCCACCTTTTTTTTTTTTTTTTTCTGAAACAGGCTTGAAGAAAGAAGTACAAAAAGATCAGGATGCTAGTAGACCAGCTGTCTCATCCCCTAAGAGATCAGCAGTAACAGCCACCAAGCTCCATTCACCAGGTATTTATGAACCCCAAAACACTGTTTCAGGGAAGATTTAAACTTACTGACTTTGCATCTCTAGTTACTACACTGAAATCTGAGACCTACCATTGTTAAGTGAAGATTGATTGTGTCCAAGGTTCATTAAGCTGGTGCTGAGTACAGCAGGCTTTTTCATACCAATGCATGAGCTGAATAGCTTTATGTATTCCTTGTTACCACCCTGCAATCATCTCTTCTTCAAAACAAAGAGTTGTTGTTATTACATGTTTAAGGGCATAGGAACATTTTTTGTCACTATAATTTTCTTATATAAAAAGAGAACAGATACAGTGGAATAAATGACACCTCAAATGATCACCTGGAGTGATAGTATATTTCTTGGAATCTACTGTCACTGCTGTGCAGAAGCACTGAAGTTCCTGCATTATTTCTGTGCATAACTGGGAAACAGATCATCTATAGAAACACCTTCAGACTGCTGTTGGGGCATTGTCAATTTACCCTTTTATATTGGATGCGAACACATGGTGGTAGTGTTTCTAAAGAATACCATTGTTTATGTACTGAAATGCAGAGAAGTGATTTGTATTTTATTTATGTCTACTAGTGCATTTTAAAAAATGTGTAGGGGACCTCTTCTGAAATGAGTGGGAACGTTTTGCTGTGCTTGCTGTCTTCTGATCTGTTACCTCATTTTTCAGACTGTACTTAAATAATCTAAATGTCATCTCTGCAGCAATATGACACTTGAATTGTAAATATGGGGGGTAGAATTTTGTATTTCTTCATTTGACAGTAAATTATAAAACATACAAAGCAGTTCTTCAGCTCCCATAACTTACATCGATGATCTCTTCATTTTTACTAAACTCAATGCCTATTGTTCTCCTTCCCAACCATCAAGAAAGTGGAAGGTTAAATTTAATCTTCTCAGATGCCAACAGAACTCAGAATTCTCCTTCTACAGATGCTAGGGTGAGAAGATGAATTTAATACTGTCCTCTGGAACATATAATTTTCAGGCTATTTTGGAGCTGGTGAGAGCTCCAAAGAGAAATTTGCCGCAGAGGGTGCCAGGCCAGCAGCTCACCAATGTTTATAACAGTGGGAGTCCAGTTTAAGAAGCAGCACTGATTGTGGTTGTAGCAGAGTGGTGCAGCAGAGCTGGTTTTCTTCCACTGGAATTAGAAAGCAAAATGAAACACGGGCATATTTGTATGGTGTATTGGCTGGGTTTTAAAGAAGCTGACATTTCCATCGGTGACTTAATACTTTTCAAGGTTTAAGATTTGGTATATCCAGTTTATGATACTTCAAACCTTCAAATGAAACTTTCATTCTCCCAGGAGACTGAGTACCTGCCCTTTCTCCATCAGATGTGTTTAGGATTTCTTAAGTTTGGTTGTCTGAAATCATGGCAACCTGAAATTGGTTATCACTGTAAGGATCAAATTAGAAAAAAAAAACTCATCTTCATTTATTTTCTTTAGAGTAGCCTTGAGCATTCTCTGAAATAACAGCAATAACAAAGCAATAAAGAAAGAGAATCTTTTCACCTATTCAGTAATTTCACAAAATAATCCTAAGCGGCCATTAAACTGCTGGACGAGTTTAGGAACAAGGAGTGAGTATAGCAGTGGCTAAGGGGCAGCAGCACAGCCTTTGCTCCTCCAGAGCAAATCCATGCAAATCCATGCAGCATTTACGTTTTGTGACCTGGATGCTACACATAACTCCACCACAGCTACACGTGGCCATCGAACAGGCTCTAATATTTGAGTGACATTTCTAGATCATTTTCCCTCTCTTATTGGCCTGATCTTCAGTGCTGTTTTGGGGCTGTCATACAAACCCTCTTACAGAAGGATTGAATATGACTTTTTTTTTAGCTTTAGATCTAATCTTTAGAATTTGGATCAATCCTCCAAAAGACTAGCAAGGGAGTTGTGAAACGCAGCCCCGTAGGGATCTCAATTTTTCTGTTACACAGATAAATAAATCAGGACTATTCCTGAGATCTGTGCGTAGGTACAAGAGTGCATGCAGGACCATGTCATCTATTTCTGACATCTGTCACCCCACAGATTGCTTGTTGTCAACACTCTCAAAGTAATGTCCTCACTTCCCTTACCAAAATGTTGGAAGTTGGGCAGCTGAGAGGCAAGAAAATTGCATGGCCCTGTAAATCCCCCATGGGCTGTGTTAATTGTGGCTACATACTTGTGGCACCTTACTTCAAACACCCAGGTAAATGAAACAGACCTGGGAGTTCTGAGGCAGATCAAAGGGGTTCAGTGATTTTAGTGAACAGTGGATCTGCTCCCCTGGTCCCACCTTAAGCACAAAGAACATCCAGGATCAAGGCCAGTATGATTAACATATACCCTGTTTTGTGCAGAGCAACAGAAGAGAAACATCAGTAGCAGAATAAGCTTAGTAAGCTGCTTTTCAGACCCAAATGAACTGAGAAATTCAGATTTTTCCCTATGGAGAATTTCACAGTTTGATTTACAAGGACTGCTTATAATACTGACAAGGACAACATAGAGATGTGCACTTCAAATCTTCCACTGAACAGGAAAGCTGGGAAGACATAAGATAAAACAATGGGTTTTATCCCATTGTTGTGTTTCTATTTTAATTAAGGCTGGACTGATTTCAGGCCTTCCTCCTACACTTCTCTCCATGGCTTCTGTTGCAATGTTACCATGCTGCCTAAACAACCAGAGGTTTTTATTCTAAAAAGATAGATATTGATGGCTGATGCTTTTATGGATTGCTTACTTTGTGATAATGCCTATGGTCCACCTAAGAGCCCCTTTAAATGAAAGAGAGAATTAGTAAGAAAACGTCATTCTTGAAAAAAAAAAGTGTGCAGTCTTAAATTGACATGAAAATGGATAGAGGGCAATCACTTTGCTGATCCTTAGTGCCATAAAGTCCTCTCTGACATCCCCTGTTGTATTATTTGGGTCTTGCAATGCCATAAAGTTAATCTTGAAGTGTTGTGAAACCTAGCATTCCTTTTTGCAAACATAGGTCATGGGCACAAAGAGCTTTAAAGTCTGTGCTGTGTAGTTGTAGCTCTTTGCAGCAGCATCATGAGATACTTGGAGACCCACAGGAGCATCTCTGCTGGGGCTGGCTCCAGCTCAGCCTGGAGGACGAACGTAGCTGAGCAGGTTGAAAGACCAGTAAGCTCCCAGTAAGCTGCGGATGGGTCAGAAACGGTGGCAGTGCACTCCTGGGGCATTGCTCTGTCAAAGCAGTACTGCGTTCCTGCCTGCCCTAGGCAGACTGTTTTAAGGATCAACTAGCACATCTAGGTCACAGTCTTAAAGATCTGAAATATCTGAAATATGTCTGCCAAAATTACCTCTAGAACAATGTTTTTCTTTACAAGTTGGTTCAAACTCATACCAACACGTAATAGGATGAGGTGAATCTCCACCCGCAGGTATGCTTTTCTCTTGTTCACTGTAAGGAGAATCTGGCATCACACATCAAATGCAGACCTCTGTTTCTGCAGATATCTGACACAGGTGAGCTGAATTCTGGCTCTGACAACTGCTGTTCACAGTAAGACATTCTTAGGAGAACTCTCCTCAACTCTTTGCAGACCTTCAGGGCTCAGATCCTGAGGCGAGAGGACTGCTACAAAGCTTTGAGCTTTAGCCCCTAGGGAAACATGTTTTGCTGTGCTCTTGCCTTTTTTTTTTTTTTTTTTTTTTTTTTTTTTTTTTAAGTCATTACACATCTGAGTGAGTGCTGCAAATGCTTTTTGTTTTATAGGGCTGATTCCCAAACACATACAGATCGTGTCTGTATGTATAAAGCAACTGACCTTTCTTTTGCAGGACATCCCAAGCAAAGGTCGAGCACCCCAAGGAACGGATGCTCCCCCAAACCAGGAGAGAGCCGAGATGCTGAAAAGCAGTTCATCCAGAGACTGAAGGAAAAGTGTGATGAGCAGTCCCGGCAGCTAAGCAGCATTCGAGAAGACCTTAAAAGGGCCAGCTGCGGCTTTGATGTCTTTGCTATAACAACACAGCACTTTTTCAGGCAGGTAAGTGCAATGGGCACTTTTTACTGTTGGAAAGACACCTGCCTTTACAGCAGTCATGTGCCCAGATTTACTTCATACTCATTGGGGTTCTCTTGGGAGCTAAGCAAGTAATTTCTTTGCAACAGTTACTGTGAAGAGGGAAGTATGATTTGAGAATCAAAGTTCAGAAACCTGGAAGAGAAAGAAATGTAACTAAAACCTTTGTCACAAGCATGAAGGGCTTTCAGGATGTTTTTATGAGTGAAGCAGGTATAGAAATGTAGAAATCCCAGTCCCTGACTTGCAGCTGGAATAGAGAGTGTAACTGAGACCCCTGCAAACGAATGCAAAAACAATCATCATTTAGATGACCAAAGGTGATGGGTGAAGGAAAAGGTTTGCATTCTCTCATCACTTATTTACTGTGCCTGTTCACAGCAGTTCAGGCAGAACGGTCACTGTTACAAAGGTGCAGTTTCTGGAGAGTGGGAATAACACTAGCTCAGTACTGAGGAGACTACTTTTGGCAGGTGTAGAAGACATACTTTGTAAGACAGGCAGATGACCACCAGCAGTAGGACCCAAGGTTGCCTGATTGTCTGTTTTTGGAAGAGATGAGGGTAAACTTGCAATATAAAAATAGGAAAGAAAAACAAAAAGCAGAACTCAGTTTTAGTCTTTACAGATTCCGAAATATTTTATTCAGTTATTTTTATATGTTAGAGGGAAAGGTTACCTTTGAACAAATACCAGTGTTCACACTTTTCCCTAAGTACAAGCTGATGTTGCTGGGGAAGCTTCTCTGAACTGAAGAAACAGGGAATTTTTTGAAAGTACTGTTTTAAATAACTTCCCAAGGGATTTTTTTCCCCCTATTTTTCCTTGGTCTTGACATTTCTAGGCCTGATGGGCATTTGTAGAGCTTTTTTTTTTCAGCTGACTGTGGAGTGTCCTTGATTAAAGCAGAGGGAAACGAAAAAAAAGGGCACAGCAGTGTCTGCACAGCTTTGTCTGTGTGTTGTCCACTGGGGAGAGATTTTTCATCTCATGCATCATTCACAATTTGCTGAAGGAATTCTGAAAGTTTGGGCATATCTCCTAGGTCTCCTCTGGATGTGTTTTAAATGAGAACAGCTGCTGCAGCAGAGTTTTGAGATGACTCTCATCCTGTTGGTGTGAGTTAGGTCTGTCCTGAGAATGCCTCCCAAAGTGAACAAAAAGGACTTTATTTCATTGAGTCCTCTCCAAGTCCTGGCTGGGCATAGCTGTGCCTCATGTTCCCAGCTCCTCTGCATTATCAAAACCAGACCAGCTGAGGGTTCATGATAGTACTTCTCTAAGTGCCTGGGGGACCCGGATGATAAAGAAATAAGTTACCTCTGAACCTAAGCACCTTCGGTCTTAGGCAGGATGAGATGTAGGCTATTTTCAGATCCACTGCTGGACTTGTGTACTTGTTGTTGGCCCTCACATCAGCCCCTCTGGGGCTTGCCTGGCCACCCTGGGGCATGTTAATGTGCAGACCACTGTTCAGTGCAGAGCAAGGCACCTGGCCCAGCCCCAGGGGAGCTGCATGGGAGCTGTGCAACATGGACCCCTCCCAGGCAAAGGCACTGCAGCTTCCCCTGGTGACGAGCTGCACAGTCAGCATGAGCCCAATAGTTGCTATCTTTCAGGTGTGGTACCCACGTCAGGAGGACAGTTGCCTTTTGTAGTGGATAGAGGCAGCGGGCACTTCCAGAAGGGTGTTTGCAGCACCAGAGATCAGAATTTATTATTGAGGCCTGTCTCCATTGAGAGCTCTGTGGAAGCCAAAAGGCTGCTGCCCTTGTATTTCAGTGCTTGAGAGCCTACCCGTTTTGGGATGATTTGGGACTACTCAAGGAACTGCATAATTGCACAGTTTGTTGCCTTGCAACATAGATGCAAGCTTCCAAGCTTTTGAGTGGCATTTGAAAATATGATCTGTAGACATTTTGTGAGACAGCATTATTGTCTGAAAGCTTGAGCAAGATCACTTTGCCTGGCTTTGAGTTAGGGCAGCATGGAAAAACAAACTTTTCCCATTGTAAGAATAATAAAAATTGTGTGTGTTTGTTTCTGAAAAGCCTGCAGGCAAAATGAGGTCTGAGCAGGACTGCAGTCTGGGAAAGGGAATTATACAGAGTTAGGAATGAGGTGGGGCCTTATTCCAGAGAAGTTTGGGTTTGGCTTGTCTGAGTGACATCTCTGCTAAGCAAACAGAGGGCCCAGTTCTGCTTTGATGCTCGGCAGCCTCCTCGGGCTGGTAGTCACCCATAGCCTGACATGTGTATGTGTCTGTCTCCTCCTGCACCACATCTACCCTTACTGGTCCCACAACAGCTTGACCCCTGAGAGCCTGCAAAGTCCCACAAAGTTAAGCTGTGGGAGAAGAGTGCCAGTATGTAGTGAAGAGTGTAGGTCCGCGCTGGCAGTTTCTTTGAGTGCTTTCCAATTTTAAGCGCTTGCTGTATCAGCCTTAAGGTTGCCTGACCATTGTATCTGGGTTTTGTTGGGTTTGTTTTCTGCCTGTTCCAGACCGCTGATGAATTGTATCCTATAACCATCTCTCTTTCTCAGCTGAAAATGTAACAAGCGAGATTAATTTAGTGGGCATCAAGGAGTGTGCAACATGTGGCAGTACTTGACAGAGATCCATTAAATGTCAGCTAAAGCTGTTTGCTCTCCTGGGGAAAAGCCTGGGCAATCAAAGCAGATGATGACTTAGGCAGTGGACAAAAAAAAAAATCAGAGTAGTGATCAGAGTAGTGTTTCTGACATAGACATTTAGCTAGCTATGGAAAGTAATGACAGCAGTGCCTGTGGGGAACAGTTTTAAACGATTAGTTAATTAGAAGAATACTTAGTTCAGGCCCTCAGGTATGCACGCATGACTCCCGTTGACTTTGGGGACCGCTTCAAACTTACTCTGAAGCGACGTACTTTGAGTTTGTGCAGTGAGGGATACTGATGGGAACTGAGGTGGTACCATGAAGACTTTTCAGAGCAAGAATCATGAACAGCCCCTCTGCCTTGGGTCACTTCTGACCTGCTCTGGCTCGTTAGCCCTGTAATAAGGATGGTACTGGCCCAGCTTCAGCCCTGTTCAGCAGCGTGACCAGCAGCAGTCCCTCTTGCAAGTGGTAACACTGCCATCTAAAGGAGAGTAGCCCAAAGTGACAAATTCCAGCGGGTAAATCCTTCTGGACGTAAACAGAGGGAAAAAAGTTCGATTTTGTATCTTGGGTACACTGAGAGCAGAAGTGTTTGTGCTGAGGGCTGTTGTGAGCAAACCACGCCACGGCCCTGGGAACGGGGCTAATGCCCTCTGCCTGTTCAGTGTCCCCAGGCAGCAAGTTTCAAATTCAGGCTTCAGAGCTGCAGCACATGTGAGGGGAAGGAAGGGATCCTTGCAGTGTTCTGCAAAATCTAGGAGGGATGAGGAAAACCTGTTCACCGATTCAAATCTGTGAATGCATGTAATTTTACAAGTGATGTTTCTGTCCCGTGAATGCACAACACAACAGCCAGCATCCTGCAACTGCCCCAGCGGTTGCCCGAGCAAAAGAGGACCCAAATACTGCTATCCTAAAGGGACCCTTTGAGAATGAGGTGCTGGAGGATAGTGCCGTGCATTGGGCAGTATTGTGAGCGGCTGGTTATTGCCGTCAGGAGCAGCCTGGTGCTGCCTGGTCTGCAGCACCATTGGCTTGTCCTCTGACACTGTAAAGAAAGCAGAAGCTACAGGGGGAGAGCAAAAATCTCTGACCACATCCCACCCGTGGTGTCCCCTGAGCACCCCTTTTTATTCCTGTTCCACTGTGCGGTCCCCACTGGCCATAGCTGAATGAAGACAATTAGCCCCTGATTAACACAATTTAAAAATGTAAAAATGTATGTATTTATAGAAATGTAAATATATATGTGCGTGTACATACGGATATGTATCTTTCACCTGTTCTACTTTTAACCCATCCCACTGAAAGCATGTGCAATTACCATGTTTGGAGGCATCCCCTCTTGATGCAGAAGGATGAAGTAATTAACTCTTCACCAACCATTTTTCCCAGCTATGCTTCCATTTTGCTTTACTCACACACCAGCCATTAGCATTTCTCCTCAGAGCTCATCCACAGAGCCTTAGTACCTGAGGCAGGGTGATGAGACTGCTGCACTTCCTTCCTTCCCCTCCAAATTGCTCCTGCTGCCCTCTTCCCCAGAGGTGAGTTACTCCTTGCCCTGCAGGACGAGGTCTGAGAAAGCCATTGTTAGGGACACGGTCGGCACAGCAAGTTTCTGCCTCCTCTGGTTGTCAGATTTCTTTGTTGTCCCACCCCATTTTCAGAGTGCTTCACAAATATTTTTTTCTCTCCACACTGCCCCCATGTGATGTCAGTTCTCTGGTGTCCCCATTTAACAGCTGGGCAGCGGGAAATGAAAGCATCTCTCAGAGCCTGTGCCAGGTGGGAGCTGGGGATCCACTGGCAGAGCCAGAGGGAGCAGCGCAGCACACATCCAGCTCCGCAGTCCCAGCAGCAGAGCTCTGAAATGATTTTCCTACAGTTGTCCTATAGACCTTCCTGCAGGGCAGGAGTATCGTGCAGTTACCCAAAGGATGAGGAGGGGAAGCATATTTATCTGCCTTAAGATTTCTATTCCCTCAGCATCTTACCTTTTTGCTGCCCTCCATACCAAATCTAGTGCATTTCTACTTAAAATCAGTTTAGAAAGTCCTAAATGATGACAGAGCTTCTTTCTAATTCCTCCTCCCAAGTAAACAAAGTGTTTTCTTTGTCTTACAAGAACATGGTTTTGATTCATATCCTTAAACTGTCAGCCTGTCAAGCCCCAAATGATTTTTTTTTTCTAGGATGCAGACTGAAAAGACTGAGTTGTTCTGACTGTTCTGCTTTCCAGCAAGAAAAAAATAAAAATAAAAAAATAAAAAATAAAAAACCTTTCTCAATACAGGAAATCTAGCCAAACTGTAATCATGATGAGGGAGGAGTGGCATTTTTCTGAGGATTATTGTTGGGCTAAATTCTAACATATTTTGTAAATGTTGGGAAAGTGGTGCCCCTGAAAGCTAGAAGGTCAGTCCTGCTGACAAGTGCTGGCTTTTTACCACTGTGCCACCACCAGTCACAAAAAAATGCATCCTTTTTTTTTCTGTAAACTCATTCTCAGAGGCAGTTGTGGCAATAAACTATTTTCAGCTCAGCCTGAGATAAACATTTGAAATGTTAGCCCAGATTACTCTTTTGGAAGCAATGGCAAGAAGTGTCAAGGAGTTTATAACTGGTACCACGAATTTTGCCACTAATATAAAAGGTTGTTAGCATTTGGACAATGAAATTTGAATAACCCCCAATTAGACTGTGTTTGTATACCTTGATTGGAGAAGAATTTTGTTATTGACACATAACCGTTTTGAATTTCAAGATAAAAGATGAAATATCCCCAGGCATTCTAATGCTCCCATTGAAGAGGTCCTAAACCTCCATTAAAAACTAAAAATCTTCTTATTTACATGTTATCTTTAGGGTTGGTGCCAAGCATCAGCTAAAGGTGAGTTTATTTTCCGTTTTGTTCGTATTAGTGACCTCCATGTAAATGACAGTCTTTGACAGCCTTAATTTGAAACTGCATTCAGAGGGGAAAAAAGAAAAAACAGAATGAGGGGCAGGAGCAGATCCTGTGATGCTGGCAGCCTCCAGGTGGGGTGCTTGGCTTCTGGTGGGCTTGAGGGATTTAGCAGGGCAGCAGGAATTACATGAAAAGCAAGGGTGAGTAATAGGCTCCGGTGATAATGCAGCCTTTGCTCATGCCAGAGAGGGATCAAAACCTGAAATGCAATGTTTTCATGCAGATCTGTAAGTTCAGTGAAAAGTCACTGGAAATGTGGCTCTCTTCTAAATTCCATGCATTTAAAATGCCTTGTTCACAGTTAGCCAGCATTTAATTTTCTAGCATTTGTAGATGCTCTTCTGTTTTACGCTGGAGGATGTATTTCCGGTCAAGGATCCTGTCTGCAGGACTTGATGGTTGTGCCGTTCTGAGGTTACATGCACGCCATCAATCGCGGTACCTGATCACTTTCTGACCTCTTCTTAGGTCTGGCCTTCCTTTCATAACAGGGAGCTTGGAAGCTCTAGATCTGGTTTCTCCACGTCTGAGGACAATGTGAGGATCTCTGGCTTGCTTGGCCTTGGCACCACAGTCACTGAGCTCCATCAGATGTCCAGGGGTGCTTGTGCTTAGTGGGGCTATCTTTCAGGAAAAAACACGGAACGCATCATTGTCCATCCAAGGCAATCCTGTAGGGACTTGGTCGGGGTTTGTTAGAACCACTGCTTCAATCTGTCAGAACCAAAATGTTCCAAAGGATATGTTTTGGACTCAAGGTGCCTATATTTTTCTTGTTTCATAAAAAAGAAAAAAACCCTATAGTGGATAATGATTCTAGCATGTAGAGACTTCAACACCCTTGGATCAGTACTTTGTGTCAGAAATGTATTAACAACATTTACTGTGAACATATGAATGTATGTTCTTGATATGGGCAGTCTGGAGTGGCTTCTTAATAGACCCGTCATGGCTGCTGTGCGTGTACAGTGGTTAAACCTGTGCCAGAGTAATTGTGGAACTATTAAGTGCTTAAAATCCATTTAAAACATCAGATTCTGTTCACCAGATAAGTGGAAATGATTGTGAAATGACTGGGAAGTAGGCAGGCTATTCTCTGAATTCATAACTTTCTTGTCTCTGAGTTAATAATTTTCAATTGCCTATACAGGAGTTGTAGTAGTAGATGTTTCTAAATAACCCTTCCTGGGCAGCTGAAGGGATGAGAAACCTGCACCTTCTTCACATTGTGCTTGTATCAGGCAGCTCCAAAACCAGTAACGTATCTGCAGGATTCACACACAGGCATGCCAGGCAGTACAGTACAGAAATGGCTGCTGGGCATACGCTGCAAAGACGCTTTCGTCAGATCAGTCTTATTGTTTGTGGGTTGTTTTTTTTTTTTTTCATTTCCTTTGGTGGTTTCATTGGTTGTTCTCCACAAATACCATACCAAGATTTCAAGTGAGAATGTACCAGAGCAAAGACTTTCCAATTTGCTGTAGATCGATAAGTGCAAAGTTCATGTATGAAAGTGCAAATCACGCCAGTAATGGAAAAATTATTCTTCTTCCATGGGTAAATAGAAGCACTTAACAAATGAAATTTTATAGGTACTTTTTAGGGAATCCCAGGTATGTGTACAGACTGGGAGAAGAAGTCGTTGAGAGCAGCCCTGCAGAGAAGGACTTGGGGGTTCTGGTGGATGAAAAGCTGAAAGTGAGCCAGCAGTGTGTGCTCACAGCCCGGAAGGCCAACCGTATCCTGGGCTGCATCAACAGAGGGGTGGCATCAGAGTGAGGGAGGGGATTGTCCCCCTCTGCTCTGCCCTCTGAGGCCCCACCTGCAGTGCTGCATCCAGGCCTGGGGCCCCCAGCACAAGAAAGATGTGGAGCTGCTGGAGCGGGTCCAGAGGAGGCCGCGAGGTTTCTCAGAGGCTGGAGCACCTCTGCTACGGAGAAAGGCTGAGGGAGCTGGGCTTGTTCAGCCTGGAGAAGAGAAGGCTCCAGGGACACCTCACTGTGGCCTTCCAGTACCTAAAGGGGGCTCATAAACATGAGGGAGAGCGACTTTTTACATGGTATGACAGTGATAGGATGAGGGAGAATGGTTTAAAACTGAAAGGGGGGAGATTTAGGTTAGTTGTTAGGAGGCAATTCTTTACTCAGAGGGTGGTGGGGCACTGGCACAGGCTGCCCAGAGCAGCTGTGGGTGCCCCATCCCTGGAGGTGCTCAAGGCCAGGCTGGATGGGCCCTGGGCAGCCTGATCCAGTGGGGGGCAACCAGCCCACGGCAGGGGTTGGGGCTGGGTGGGCTGTAAGGTCCCTTCCGACCCAAACCATTCTGTGATTCTATGATTCTATGAATTTGGTGAGGCTGAACAAGGTTTTCACTCAGGGGAGCAGATAAAAGATCCGTAGCTCTCAGTAGCAGTGTTGTGAAGGAGCCCTGGCCTGCCCAGGCAGAAGGGGTCCCAGCCTCTCTTCAGAAACAACGTTTTCAGCACAGCTCTTGTTTTATGCACATGTTCAGAAGATTTCACTTTCATTTCAATGTGTGATGAGACCGAATGCCAATCTGCAAAGTTGCTGTGAAATGGCAGGCAGTGCCTTGATTAACCTTCAAAAATAATTTCAAAATCAAATTTTTGAACAGAAGCCTAAGGAAGGTCACGGCCTGCCCGGAGGGAGAGCAAATTCCAAGTTACTCCCTGAGAAGAAGTAGTAACCACTTTACATCATCTCCATGAGGAAGTGGCATGGCTGCATTAATTTAGACATGTCTAAAAGGCATCACAATAATGATAATAATGATCAGTGTAATAGACAATTTGTTTAGGGTGTATCACTGTTTTTGCAGCCTACTAAGAGGAATTATTTATTATTTGTAACAAAGATCTGCCAACGCTAAATGGCCATCAAACCAGCTATGTGCCAGATTTTTAATTGCAGAAATAGCAACAAGCAATCAATTGCCTTGATTTGTTTTTAGCTATCACAGTTCATCATGGGTTCTTGAAGCGAAAGTCCTGTCTTAGCTTTTTGATCTCCTTCGAAGACAAGGTCACAGCTTAGTGGTTGGAGAGAAGGCAGTGGACGTTATCTTTCTGGATTTTAGTAAGGTCTTTGATACCATCCCTCACTGCATCCTTCTGGACAAACTGTCCCACTGGGAGATGACCAGGTTGACTCTGTGCTGGGAGATGAACTGGCTGCAGCTCAAAGGTTCGCAATGGGGCTGCATTGGCTGGCAGCCGGTCACTGGCGGTGACCCTGGGGCTCAGTTCTCAGGCCAGTTCTGTTCAACATGTTTATCAGTGATCTGAATGCAGGAGTGGAGTGCATCCTCAGCAAGGTCACTGATGACACTAAACTGGGAGGTGCTGCTGACTCTCTGGAAGGGCAGGAGGCCTTGCAGAGAGATCCGGATACGTTGGAGCACTGGGCAATCATCAGTGGCATGAAGTTCAACACAGGACAAGGCCGGGTGCTGCGCCTGGGACAGATAACGCCGGACCCAGGCACAGACTGGAGCTGAGGGGCTGGGGAGCAGCAAAGCAGGAGGGGCCCTGGGTGTGCTGGTGCCAGCAGCTCAGCACCAGCCTGGCAGCCAAGGGGCAAACCGCATTTTGGAAGGCATTAAACACAGCACAGCCAGCAGGTCAGAAGAGGTGATTCTCACTGCTGCCTGCAGCTCCCTGGGGAGGGGGAGCAGAGGGAGGGGCCGGGCAGGAGGGGAACGGCACCGAGCTGCCAGGGGAGGGTCAAATGGGCACTGGGAAACATTTCTGTGCCGTGAGGGTGGTCAGGCACTGGGACAGGCTCCTAGAGAGGTGGCTGATGCCCCAAGCCTGTCAGTGGTCATAGACAACGGCCTCATTAATGCTTTGACTTCTGGTTAGCCCTAATGAGGACAGGCAGTTGGACCTGATGATCTTTGCAGTTCCCTTCCAAATGAGCTGTCCTGTCCTATCCTATCCTATCCTATCCTATCCTATCCTATCCTATCCTATCCTATCCTATATCACAAAGGCTAGCTAGCCTTACTTGAAAAATCAGTTCTTACCATGTCATTTGCCACTGCAATACAATCTGTTTAAATAACATTAGCTTGTGTTTAATTGAATTACAGAAAACAAGGAACAGAAAGAAGTTGTCTGGACTGAACTGGGTGTGTTAGAAACAGAAAGCATTTGGCTGACTCAGTGTATTCCTTTTAGTTTAATACCTGACCTCTGTAAAACAGTCTCATTAGAACTTAGGACATTAACATTTTTATTATTCCACAGTTATCCCAGCAGAGTGCTAGACACTTTGCAAACAATATGAAGATGATGTTCTAGTCCTGAAGTGCTCAGCATCTAAATAGGCAATAGCCAATTAAAACTGGGGAGTCAACGTGACTGAGTCTTGAAGATTAGCATATGTCGAGTTAATTCCGGGACCTATGGGGAAAGGCAGACGTGATCATGTACCTGGACACAGATACACAACCTGCATGCACGCAGGCATGCGTCTACAAACTAATATGCTGTCTCAGATGTTTTCTGGGAAGACAGTGGTTTTAAGCTAGAAAAGGGGAGATTTAGTTAGAGTTAGAAGGAAATTCTTTACTCAGAAGGTGGTGAGGCAGTGGCACAGGCTGCCCAGAGCAGCTGTGGGTGCCCCATCCCTGGAGGCGCTCAAGGCCAGGCTGGATGGGCCCTGGGCAGCCTGATCCAGTGGGTGGTGACCCTGCCCATGGCAGAGGTTGGAACTAGATGGGCTTTAAGGTCCCTTCCAACCCGAACTGTTCTGTGATTCTGTGAAGATGTGTGTTTTCAGTGAATGCATGGGGATAGAGCTGGGGGGGCTGTGGTGCCCACCTCAGTTTGAGCTGCAGCAGAAGGCACGAAGAGCACAGGGGTGGAGATATTCCCACTGCTTGTGCTCACTTACCCCAGACCGCTGTGATTTGCATTTTACTCCCCACGCAGGTCTGTACCGCCACAGTGGGATCCTGCCCTTGTTCTTCTCATACCCTTCCAGATATTTGGCCTGGTATTCTCACCTTCACCTTTTGCTAGATGGTATTTTTAAAAACAAACACACTATAAAGGAACATAACATACTCAAAGCAGTGGCTAAACACAGCACAGTGATTCATCTTAAAATAAACATGGAATAGTTGAATATATGCCTTGTATTTGTGTGTCATGCGTATTTTTATAATGTTTGAAGTTCTTTCTCATTGTCTCAGAATATTTTCTGTTGCACATAAAACAGAATTTCACCTATCTTTAGTTAAAATGAAGTACTGGAAGTTACGGGGTTTTAGGATCGTTTTAAAAAATATTCTGTCTTCTCTCCCCTGCACCTAAAGGTATTTTTAAATTTTACTTGCAGCAAGACTTCAGAAGATTATTTACTGTGTTCCTTCACCGCTGCATATCCCTAAGTTAGAAACTTTGGCTGATTTAATTGTCTGTCTCTCCAAAATTACTGCTGCAGTCCCAGGAGGTGAGAGTGTAAATACCATAAGTCTTCTTTGGTAGATCCATCAGCAGACACATTTTGAGCTGATACACAAAGGGGACTTTGCAGTAATGTAGTGGAATTTTCCCTGTTGCTGAAAATTCCTGGCAGATGAGAGGTTGCTCCAATGCAAACCAAGGCATGAAAATACGTGAAGGCAATGAAGTACAAATCCCACCTTTAAGCCCTTCAGGACTGCCTGTCACATCTCAAAAAGATTTTGTGTGGATATGGTGTCAGACAAGGAGCACTTTCTTTATTAGTGACGCTCTGATTTGATCTTTAATTTTGCAGGTTCAGTTTCATATCCCCATTGCATCCCATACAGGCTGTGGTTACAAATTCTAGCAGGCAACTAGCCACATACTTGACTCATAGACTGCAAGCTAGCTGCCGTTCTGATCATACAAAACCAGCACGCTTGCATTCCCCCTGATTCCTTTTTGGTGGATGACAGAGCAAACCTGGGCTGAAACCAGCTCTGCCTAGAGTTCTCCTTAGTGTGGTCTTCACCCACCTCTGTGCAAAACCAAACCCCAGGCTTCAGCCCTTCATCCCCATCACCCTGTGACTGGCTCGCTGCAGGGAGAGCCTGGCTCAGGGAGGGGTGTTGGAGCTGGCAGTAGTATGGAGTGATCTAGAGCATTAAAATGAAATGTGTTGTAAGGCTGCCAGAATTTAATGAGAAATGCATTGAGAATACAGGTTTTGCCTGCAGAACTGTGGCTAGGGTGTCAGCTGGAAGGGAGTAACTCCAGGAGTGATTAGGGTTTCTGGTGTCAGAGCAAAACAACATGAACTCCTGCTGTGGCTATGTGTTAAGAAAAACAGTAAAGACCTTCGGGTGAATAAGGAGAGACTGCAAACAGAAGTAAGAGGGTGGTATCACCTGCACATTCAGCACTGGGGAGACTGGTACTAGAATATGGCATTTAGCACCAGTGCCCACACTTCTTCAGGAAACAGTGAAAAAGAGGGGAGGAAACAGAGAAGAGCAATAGGCAACAGTTAGAGCTGGAAAAATCCTTTGCTATTAGAGACTGCAGAGCAGATGTGATTTTTTNTTTTTTTTTTTTTTTTTTTTTTTTTTTTTGTGAACAAACAAAAAAAAAAGGGCAAAGTGGCTTGAATCCAGTGCAGAATAATCTCCATAAGAAGGTGCTGCTGCAAACCAGAAGGTTCTTGCCTCAAGCAGAGGAAGGTTTAGCAGAAACCACTGGCTGGAAGCAGAAGCTTTGCACCCCCAGCACCTAAAGGAAGGCACACACTGTTGGCTTTAGAGGTGATCAGTTACTGGATCAAACCACTCCGAGAACTGGAAGCAGCCCCACATCCTTCTGTTGCAGTTTAAAGCCAGGTGCCTTCATCAAATACAGCTGCTGATGGTAACTGTGTAAAATACAATGTTTGTGTTGTGAAGATCATGTTATTTGGTTAATTCATCTTTTTGTCCTGAAATTCTACAAAGATCGGTTGGCAACAGGAATATTCAGAAGGGTTTATTGGAAGGGAGACACTTACTTTAAGGTCAGAAGCCTTGTTCAGATAGATATTAGGATGAGATCTCCCTGCAGGACAGTTTTTCACCACACTCTTTAGTGCAGGTCTTCTTGTTCTTGCACCTTTTTCTGAAGTTTGTAGTAATAATCACTGCTAGACACAGGATCTGGATTAGATGGGCCATGGCTACAAGACATAGCCACATGGTAATTACTGTGTTAAAGGGACTTGGACATTTATTTTATCTATCTTTTCAAATGGAAAGTGTCTCCACTTGGTATTCTTTGTGTCCTCACAGCCCTCCAAGTGTGTGTAGCTCTGCTTTTGAACCAGATACCCCACGCACAGCCTGTCTCACTCCCACCTCCCTTTCAGGTCCAAGCTCTCCAGTTCCAGAAGTGAACTCTGAAAGATCTCAGCTGCAGTCTCCTGGAATTCCCTCCCTTTCTGTCACCCCTGAGATCTGATTAAAATTCTGCTTGCTGCAGCCACTTCTCACATAACAAATAATTTCAGAAGGTTCTGATTTTTTTTTTAATAATTATTTGAGAAAAGTTTAATGTGATTTCATCTTTAATAAAGCAACTGTAACTGCACAGATGCTGGAAACAGAGAAATCAGTACAAGTGATACATTTTTGAAATGTGTTCTAAAAATGATCTAAGTTTTCTTTGTATAAAAATGTCCCAAGCCCACATCTGATATCTCATATTCGCACTTTATGAGTTTGCACTGTTCCCCTCAGCAGATGGCTGGGAATCTTCTTTTCCCAATAAGAGAAAGCCTGGTCCGTGTGCAGCCACTGGAATTTTTGCCACTGACATTGCTGTCACAGAATGTCAGCGCTTGTCCCTTGCTCTGCTCAGCCTCAAAGTCCGACAGCTTGAAGTTGTCATTGGCTTTGGGCCAGAATAACTCAGTGGCAGGAGAGAGAAGAGGAGATTCCCAGTTTGTTGGGAAAAGAAGGGAACATTTCTCTGCAAAGTTGATTTAAGAAAATGGCCATCTGCTTCCAGCTACTCAGAGGTTTGGAATTCAGAAGTAGCCCTGGGGGTTGTGTGTTCCTGCGCAGAGGGCAGGTGAGGAGTTCAATGAAAATACTCATTCGTTTGACTTCCTTGTGATCTTGGTGGATAAATGACGTTTCATAGGAGGAAAAAAGAATTCTTTGTCACCAAGAGCTAGTTGAATTTGTAGCAAATGCTCACTTTGCACCACTCCAGACATCAAGAACTAGAAAACACAGTAATAAAGTATTGTCCTCTGGTGCATTTTAATCTATGGCTTTACAAGCTACTGCCATAAAAATAAGTGTACGGCTACGTGAGCAGAAGTAACAGAGCACTGAAAGAATTCTGTGTAGATCCTTACATTCTTCTCATGTGAGAAGTGAATTAAAAATGCAGTCAGCTGGCTGGGCTCTCACTTGAGAAACAGAGAGCACATACTCCGTGTTAATTTGTTAAATTCTAGAGTAAACACCCTGTTCTTCCACATATACAATAGTGTGATTGTACAGTTGAAAAACTATATTAAAAATGTTTTCTTCCATATAAGATGCCCAAGTATCATTAAATCCTCATGGCACTGAGTAATATATAAAATGTGAAACTTACTGTAAATCCAAGCGAAATTGCCATCGCAGAGTTATCTGGCATGACTTTCAGCTCTAGCTGAATTGTCTGACTGAAATTAATGACTGATGGCTCATAAGTTCAGAAATCCCCAAATCTCTGTATTTCATTTGCTGATATATTTTTTTCAAAATCTGGAAAAATAATATATTCCATGAACACGTGTAGCAACCAACATGATGAGCAGCCTTACTAACAACAGAGCTGCAGCAAAGAAAATTTGTGATGCACCTCTAACAGGAAATTGAAATGTAATAGTGAGTGTATTCACTTTTGTCATTTGGGCCGCTGTGCCTTTTGTTCTGGTTGGATGAAAGGTCCAGGGCATTAGGACAGAGCTCTGCCCCCGTCTGCCATGCCAGCACCACAAACGCTTCTGGCCCAGAGAAGCCGGTCCTGTGCTAGGGAGGTTGTCTCTCTCCCACTTCTCCACTTTGTTGCTTAGTTTTAGCCCCAACGTAATGCACTGCCCACATGCTTGTGTGGCCATAAGGAAGGAAGGATAGACAACAGGGGCAAAGCAAGTGACCAGGGAAGGATACAATCACCTCCTTTGGCAGCAGCACTCATTTTTATTGGGTTCAAGCACTCCGAGAAACACAGTGTGACCATCAGACTCAGCTTTGGAAGAGAAATTAAGACTAGGTGAAACTGTTTCTGAATTAAGCTGCTTGCAGACTTTGAAAAATTGGCCATACTAATAGTACAGAGCATTAGATTGCATGCTTTGAAGCTCACATATGGCTTACTGAAAAATAAATTCAGTCTCCCCAGTTGTCTGCAATTCTGAAAATGTACTCAGCTTTTCTCTTGTAGGTACGAAAATTCTGAGAAAGTCCACCTGCATGTCCTGCCACAGAGTGCATAGTGTTTGAAAGGAGTACGTGAAGAGAAATAGGCCTCCGTAATCACAGGAGCAGTGCTGGGTCTTCGTTCTCCCAGACTTGCTCTCAGTCTTTGCCATGAGTGATAATTCTGAGCCTCCTCTTCCAAATGCATTGCTGGCATAGCTTTTTTCTGTCCCACCCTGGCACTGCTGTTGACAAAACTCCGAGTGCCACAGCAGGCTTCTCCTCACATCATCCTCTGGAGGTGCCCGGTGTCAGTGTCACCACCACCTCTCACTGCTGACTGCAGAGAATGCCGGGAGGTGGCAGATGCCGACAGCCTGACTTGTCTGTCACCCTCTGGAGCTGAGACATCACAGAAGTTGCTGGGCCTCAGTTATGCACTGGGTCGTCTGAACCTGACCTTCACATCTCTCCTTATCTCCTCATTCCTGCAGTCTCCTGTTCTCCTTCTCCCTTCTCTGCTGCATAGCCCTTTGCCCCTGCAGTGCTGTCTTCGGAGTGGTTTTTCCTCCCTTCTCTGTTTCATCCTTTCTTACAGTCCATGCTTTGTTTTCTTTTCCAGGTGAAGCAGTTTTTCAGCTTGTGGTGTTCACCACCTCAGCCCTCTCTCCCCGTTATCCCTCCCCGTATCCCAATGGTGTTGTCTTCAGTATTCTTGGTCCTCACTTCTAACCTCTGTCTCCTTCATCTTTCTCCTAGTTTACTGTGTTTATTGCCATAACCACTGATACTGTCCTACAAACCTATTTCCAGTCCTCTTGCAACAGAATTCATGTCCCTTGAGGCCCATTGCACCATCTTTTCCAGCTCTTGTCCTCAGACTGTTTTCTATTCAGCTGAAGTTAGATATTTGTTTGACATATTTCTCATGCCTCTCAGCAGGCATTTTCAGTGCTGCATAAAAGATGGATAATCAGCAGTTCACTTAAGGATTCTCCTGCTCAGTGATACACATAATACAGTGTCACTACCGTTATCTGCCTTCAGATACAGTAAATATAACAGGGCTTTTTCTCAGAACTTTGGCTCTAGTTTTCATTCTCTTGTTTTCCCCCATGTATCTCCATCTTCAGAGCAAACCATGCTTGCTAAACCTTTGCTGACTGGCACTGTGGAAGTCCAGGGCAAGCACTGTGTCTCTCCTAGAAAGGGCAGCCAACTTCCATGAAGCAGGGAGTTGTCAGGTCCTAATAGTTAAGAATCCAAAGCTGCTTCTACCTGTTTCTCATCTTGGAAAAAATGATTGCCCACAGCACTGGCACTAAAGACACGCTGCCTCTACACAGCAGTACACATCCTTAAGGTCTTGCTTGCCACATGCAAATAAAAAGCAGGTACTGAAGTGGCATTGTGATCTGGTGTGAAAGTCTGGCTTTCTGGGCTTTGTGTTGTAGCCTCACTGCATTACGTGAAAACCCCTCAGCATAACAGAGTCACACAGCAACAGTGCATATAAGAAGACCCATATTTATACGTTGGGTTTGGGTTGCCGCCTAGCTGGCACCTAGGAAGGAGGGCAAGAGAGTGAGGAAGGGGGGCAGGCTCTGATCCCTACTTGTTTTCCCCAGCACCCTGCTCCTTACTTGTGCTGTCCCCTGTGGTTTCCGAAGAATTCGGTCTCTGATATACCACAAAATTTGGAGTTATTTGAATGTTTTTATGTTGCAGTACCCAATACAATAGGGTCTGCCTCTAGCTAAAGCTGCTGGCCCTTGCCATAATATAAGCAGTGCATGTTAATTATAAAGGTGACCGAGGTGCTAATTGGAGGAATACAGAGAAGATCTACCTGTCTGCCTGGAGCTGTTATTGTGGCAGTGATTTTATCACAGGCTTTGTGCTAATGTGACCACACTTTTGGAAAGTTACGTGTGTGGAAAATCTGAAGCAATTAAGATTTTCGTTGCTTGTGTCACTGTTTGCACTCATGGTGTGCATCATTATGGGCTGCCTACAGCGTTTTAACATACTTTATTTAATGTTCTGTCTCACGTAATAAAGAGCAGTCCCCGTCAAATACCATATCCATCTCAGCCGTGTTGTTTGGCCAGATGGAAGCTGGGTGTAGGGCAGAGGGACTGGGGCCCTGGAGTTTAATGATGGAAGGCCCCTCAGGGATGCTGGCAAATTGCCCTGGACATATTGTGAGAGCCCCGTTTGCTTTGTACATATGGAATCTGTGGGGATGAATTCACTCATGTGTTGGCCGTCTTAGCATAGAACCATAGAATGGTTTGGGTCGGAAGGGACCTTAAAGATCACCTAGTTCCAACCCCCCTGCCGTGGGCAGGGACACCTCCCACCAGACCAGGTTGCTCAGAGCCCCATCCAGCCTGGACCTGAACACTGCCAGGGAGGGGGCATCCACAGCCTCTCTGGGCAACCTGTTCCAGTGTCTCACCACCCTCACAGGAAAGAATTTCTTCCCAACATCTAGCCTAAATCTCCCCTCTTCCAGTTTGTGGCCATTACCCCTTGTCCTATCGCTACACGCCCTTCTAAAGAGTCCCTCCCAGCTCTCCTGTAGGCAGTGAAGCATGAAGATAAATAGAGAGTACACACAAAACTAAGTATAAAATATGTTTGTATGCCGAGTTCCGTAGTCTTTTTTATCTGTATGTGTATAGACCTTATAGCAAAAGGACGGATATGTGCATGTTTATTTATAACTATACTTACAGTTCTGTGCTATTTATTTCAGTACTTACAGACAGTCACATATACATGCACAAAGTTAAGGACCGTGTATATTGCAGGTTCACAGTCAATCTTCTTCACAGTACATTTAAGTATCCTGCTTTGGGTATGTGCCTGTGGGAACTGCAGCGCTGTGCCAGCCCTCTGAATCTTCAGCTACTTTAAACCCAGGAAGAAGCATTCCCAACGGCCTATGGTCATGGGTGCTTAGTGGGCATCGGCACAAGATGATAGGTCTGATGGTGGAGTGGGAACCCGTTCTTGTGAAGGAGGAGGTAGGTGTGATCAGGGTGTGGTTTCAGAGCAGTCACTACCCATCATCTGAACCCTCCTCTTGACTGCCTGATCCTTGGCCAGTAAGTTGGTCTCTCCAGCTGGGCATCCTGTGAGTGGTGTCACATCCATCGTCCATATTGGTGAAGGTATACTTTGAAACATTTGGTGGAGTAGGACATGTAATGTCCAGCTGGCTATGCTTTCACGGGAGAATTCAACCTGATCGTTTGCCAATAAAATCAATTTATTTGATCAAAATATATACTGCAGAGCACATTATAAAGAGTAGGAAAAAATATATTGTGTGTGTTCTATACGCAGTCTATTACCATTATTTAAAATACAGGACTTATGTACAGAACTATAAGTAGAAGCTGTTAAATTTTCAGGTTATAATGAAACATTCTGGTGTTTCTTTGGAGAAGATATCTATAGATCAGTTTGTGAAGGGTAGAAAGAATGTAAGAACGAAACAAAGAAAAAAGAGAAAGACAATGAGAAAAAGAGAGAGAGAGAAAGAAATTGATTTAAACCTGAGCTTGGAAGGAATTTGGGTCTACTTCTGTCCTGGATAGAAGATTCATAGTAGATTATCTCATGAGATTTCCACTGTTTATTTTTTGTTGGGCATGAAACATTTAACAAATTGGTTCTTTATTGATGTTTTTATAGTTTCCACTTGGTAACTAATGTTGGGCTAAAAAGTTAATGCTCTTCAGATTTAGAATCTTTGTTTAGATGATATTTTAGGGCATAGGGGACCAGAAACATTAGAACCCCAATGAAAAGATTTATTGTTTATCTTCTACGTAACAGAGTCTATAGACTGATACAAAAAGACCATTATGGGATTTTTTTAAAAAGTGTGCTCCGTTTGGGGATCTTAGTAAGTTACTCAAAAATGGCTAAGTAAACCTTACCTCCCTGAACTGTGTAGATGTAAAATGCTGTAATTGTCTGAACTGTAAACAGAATTGTATTATGCACATCGTAGAGGAAAGTATTGATTCTATCAGTGTAGAAAATAAATAATACCTGTGGTGCCTTTTTACCACCAAAACAGGTCATTTATAGACTAAGCAGCTCCCTTGGGATGTTTAAGAAAGTCTAGATGTCCTTCCTGAGTGTTAATTACCCAGGAGTTTTACCCTGGGAGATGTTAACTACATTTTGTTGTTTCTACTGAGGTCAATAAATGTTGGAGTGCCTTGTGAAACACATCCTGTTAAGTAGCTTGTTGAGGGTTTTTTTTTATGTTTTCAAATGTAATTTTAGCATCCCTGATGCTAATTCCATAGATGACAAGAAACACCTCTCTGTGTAGGGCTTACCTGTATTTTCATAGAACCATAGAATCATCTAGGCTGGAAAAGCCTTTCCGAATCATCAGCCTGACCTGCCAATTCCCATCACTAAACCATGTCCCTTACTGCCACAATTTCTACTCCCAGTAAGGAAACAGAACAACAACTTGTATGTAAGATAGTTTTTAACTAACAGCCCAGGTTTCCCCAGGCCCTGTTGGCCTTATCCACAGACCTCTCGTTACCTCTCCTCATCCCAGAAAGGCAGTGTGATCCAGATCTGCTGGGACATAGCTTTGTGCAAAGCAGTTTGGCAGAGGCACACTCGCATTTGGGGTGTGGGACATCTGGAAGATGAGTGGATGGTAGCAATGCATTGGTGGCAATGCACATGCAAGCAGTATTTCATGGGTATGAATATAAGCCTAGAAATATCCATTCTAGGTAATAAAATATAGTCCCTTCCTGTTGTGAACAACCAAATTCTGCGATCTCTTCCCAAAAATGATCAAATTTTGGCTTAAAGGTAGTTATATTTTCCTCTGTACCTAAGGGAAGACTGCTTCAGAAGCTCTTGAGATTGGAGGACCTGCGTTTCGAAGTTCACACCCTTTTATGTAATATGTTTTGACCCTAAAGTACTTCTCCCTCTCCCAGTGCTCATCACACGTGGTGTGTTTATAGAAAACTATCATTTTTAACTTTACCATTGTTGTCTTAGGCAGGAGCAGGTGTGTATTCAGATGGCACCCCTGGTGAATAGGCTGTGTGTTTCCCAGGTCAGACCTGATAGCCCCAAAACATTAGTGACCAGCACCGTGTGCAGGTCTTAATGAGATCCCAGTGGGGCTTTCCATAAAGCACTGGAGCTGCCCCCTTCTCTCTTCCTGCAGCCTTGGCTTGTATATGCTTTATTCAGAGATGTGTCATAGACGTTGATCATAGCCGTCCTGTGACTCAGTAAGCATCACAGTCCACTTCTGCAGTTATTTCCAGATGATGAGTCTCCATCTTCCATTTGAAATTCCTGTTAATTGTCCCTGAGTTTGGGGACTTGTCACAGTGTTTCATTTTTCTCCTCATGTCCACTACTGTAGCCCTACGTATCACCTAGCTTGACAAGCATGGTGTTTTGACTCTCCCCTTGACATGTATACTGTTATTTTGCTGTGTCAATTACAAGGCTTCCAGTCAGGATTTAGACTGAAAGAGATCCAAATCACAGACTTTAGGTCATGTAGCAAAAAAAAAGAAGTTCCTACTATGAGGATGAAATTATTTCACTGCATACAAAATATCCTTTTACCTCTACTCTGTATCTGTTGCGGAGCTAGCCGCAACTTCCATGTGCTGCAAAGAAGAGATAGATCTTGGATGGGCATGTACATCATGTGAGATTTAAAATTTATTTTTAAATGTACTTTTGCATGATATTCTGAAACTTCATTTAAAGCTATGGCTGAGCCGAGGAAAAGCAGGGAATGAGAAGCTAAAGCAAGCCAGGAAGTTACCTTGGGACTGAAATGCGATTTAATGCAAAGATTCACTGGAGGTTCCTGCTGCTGGTTCCTGCTGTCTTCCAAATTTCTTTGTGTATCACCAATCATGGTAGAAAATAAAATTAAACAAAAAATGCCTATCCAGGGAGGCACCAATCTGAGCAATTGTAGCATCATAGCCTTCCAACAAGGCAGATCTGCTTGGCAGTAAGGGCAGTGTAGTTTTGCGTTTATTTTGGCTTTCAGGAGAATAATGCTTTTCAGTTTGCACAGTGTGGGCATTTGCAGTACAAATATCACCTCGGGTATAAGTCATTCAACTGCATTGCCTCTTTCCAGTATTATTTTTAATGTAAGGTGTACCCCAAACGCAGAGAACACCGAAGGCCTTATCCTGTTCCTGTCTCTGGCTAGGCAGAGCACAGGTCGGCTGGTGAGAGCACATGTATGTGTGCATTTGGGGGTGTAGGAGCCCCCAAGGCCCTCCAACCCCACTCTGGCTGCAGCTGCAGAACGCAGCCCTCTCCCCCAAAAGAACATAAGGCAGGACAGACTGCACCAGTGGGGCACAGGGCACGGCCAGACGCGGCCCACTGTCAGCAGATCCCCCCGGGTCTGGGGAGCAGCCCCCAGCCACTCACTGTGATGGGTCTCACGCTGGGCACTGGGGACACGGCTCTCCAGGGACACCAGGGAGGAGATGCTCGTCCCTCCCGTCCTGGCCTTGGGCTCCCAGTGCCCTCTGCTCCTCTGTGGGCTGGTGGCCCCAGGAACGGGCCTGTGGGGGCTGGGGCAGGGCTGTGTGTGGGTCCCCCCACTGCCCTCGTGCTGTTTCCATCATGTAATCTAAGGAGTTGTTTTTTTTTTTGTTTGTTTTTT
>VXAV01001495.1:10867-29344 GCA_013399715.1 Alectura lathami | reverse complement strand
CCCCTGACAACGGTGGAACCCGGTCGCGCGTTCCGTTCCGATCACCCTGGCGCTGCGGGTCGCGATGGGCAGCTGCTTCTCGGCGGGCTGCTGCGGGCAGTGCGAGGACCACACGGTACTTTGGACTCTTTTTCTCCTTCGGGGCAGGGACAGGGAGCCCGTGCCGGCGGGCATGACGCTGCCCGGTAGCCCAGGGGCTTTCGGGCGACGAGGGGGATTTCGTGGTGGCCGTGTCGCTGGTTGTGCTTTAGGTGCGTTTTAGTAAACCTGTGGAGCACAAGTTGTAAAAGAAACTTGCACGGAGTGTTGAAGTTTGAAGAGAGATTGTTCAGCCTGTAGCTGTCCCTGGGGATTTACCCCTCTCGTAATGCTCCTGTCTGACGTCTTGTATCATAAAATCAGAGTGGCTTGGGTTGGAAGGGACCTTACAGAGCAGCCACTTCCAGCCCCCTTGGGAAACTGCATGTTCTCAGGGTGGATCTAAAAGCAGCAGACTCCCAGGCATCCAGACGTCAGTGCTGAGGTAAGTACATAGCTACAGGTAGCAGGAGGCTAGCGTGTGGGAGAGAAGTTGTAGGATAAATCCAACACACAGCTCTTCATGCTGTGTTTCTGGACCTTTGCCTGGGTTTTGTGTACATACAGAAACCAGAGAGAACAAGCATACACATCTAATTTGCTTAATAGAAACTATCTTGGCAGAAACACATGCTTGTGCAGTATATTTCATTAGGGTTTGGTTTCTTGAGATACTCACATCCTCAGCTGAATGAAAAGCTGACATCGTCTCCCGCTTACCTAATAACGTGTTTGAATGGAGCTTGAGAGATAGGCTGTTAGCCAGGTTAAGGACAGGGCATGGCTTAATGTACAACTTGCTGAAGTGCAGCCACGGGGGGATATCCAGGTGGCCAGCTCTGTCTGTGAGCTTTAAGGAAAGGAAAATGATGGGGGAGGATTACCTGCTGTCTGGCCTGACTGAGCCCCCACTTTTTGGAGGGGAGGCTGTAGATCATTGTGAACTTCAGCTGCAGTGGGGGTCAGTTACTGCTTCTGCAATTATCGTCTGAAATATTTAGTGGTATGAGGGAATTCCCAATGTATATGCTTTTCTTTCCCTTGATAATATATGGCCTGCCTCAGGGATCTCTGAATGAAGCACAACCATGACTAAGCACCATTTGCAGGTCAGAGTCTTTTTTTTTTTTTTTTTAATATTTTGGAAGCACTGGATACAGGAAAGCTATTCAGAAGGAGCAGTTTTAATTAGAAGTGCTACGGAGCATCTGTATGCAGTGCATACCTTTAGGGGATACCCTTTAGGGTCCTGTGAAATGTTTGTGGACAAACTGTACCTGCGTCTGGACCTTAGAACACAGCATACTGCAAGAATGTTAGTCACCAGGGAGGGGAAACGTGTCGTTTTGAGGCTGCGCTTCCAGGCTGCTGCGTTAACTTTCCCAGCTGCAGGTGACCTCCTGCATGGGTCTGGGCAATTTTCTGATCCTCCCAGCCTAACCGGAGCTATTTGTGAGGCAGAGCTAGTATTGATTACCTATTGTTGTAAGTACTTGGGGGTTCAATTAATTAGCGTTTTCAATGAGTTAGTATCTCTCAGGTAGTGTGCAGTTCTCAGAGGAGTCTCTAAGGCAAACGTCAGCTCTGCTTCCCTATCACACAATTTTTCCTGACCCATCTCCCTGATGACGTCTCCTCGAGGACACCTGGTTGTCAGCTGAAGCTCCATGCAGCTAAGGCAGAGCCTTCCTCACTTTTTAATCTGCTTGGACAGCACCTGCATCTTGCCCATCCTCAAGCATCCTTTACGAAACTATTTTTCCAGGTCCTCACAGGCAGTTATATCTAAAGCCTGAATGTTTATTTTTTTTCTGAACTACGCTGCTGAGTTATGGCCACTGTCATGTAATTGAACAAATCCCTCCCCCTGCTGTCTGCCTACCTGCCTGTTTTCCTGGAGCTGCACCAATAGAAGCCCTGCCTCAGTCTGTCCTCAGGGAATTTTGAATTGATTCAGGAATGCATAAGTACCACTTCCAGTGTCTGATTTACTTGCTGAAATGTTGTCCATTGCTGAGTCTTTCACAGGAGAAATGCTGGGAGGACTGCATGCTTTAACGCTTGTGATAGGAAAAAGAGATGTTACTGAGGTTTTATTCAACAGAGCATTAGTTTAAGTGCAGAGCTAACATATCACTCTGCCTATTTTGTTCTGTTTGTCTTTCCGGCTGAGGAGATGGGATGTATTCCAGACACAAGACTCAACCGTTGTGTTGTAGAGGGCAGTACGAGGTGCCAGTTTCCTTCATCTCCATCATGAGTGTGATTTTAGTTTATGAGAAGTACGTCAGTCTCAGAGTCATTTCCTGGGATGCAGCCAATGGAAGACCTTTCTCGTAGGTCTTCCAAGCAGTAATAAAATCCATCATTCATTAAAAGTACCTGAAAAATAAAAGCAACATTTTGCTTTGTACAAGAAAACTCACTCTCTTGCTTTCACATTTTGGAAAAAAAAAAAATCCTGAGTCAGATCAGAGCAGTTTTTTTCTTGCCTGCCATGTAACCACTGCAGCGAAGAACTGGATATATTTACACAGTCTCCTTATGGTGTCTGTGGCCTCTCCACCCACTGGAAGCAGCAGTGTCCCTAGGGTGGCAGCTGAGCCTTCTTAACCCTGGTTTGGATTTGGCCCTCCGTCGCTTTCAGCAGCTCTGCTCCAAGCAGCTCCCTGGTGCAAGGAAGCTGCAGAGGTCTGAGCCTGCAAGGCACAGAGTCCGTGGGAGGGCAGAAATGTTCGTGCCTGCTCTGCCTTCTCTTTCAGATACTCTGTTGGGATACATATTAATGAAGATTGATTAATTCAATGGGATATCCTGTTAATTTTGCTTCTTGCGCAATTATTTTGTCAGACTTTGCCGTGTGTCCTTGGGTATTGTTTTGATGTTTTGATGTTGGACACCTCTGAATCTCCTAATTGGACCTGACAGCTTTCCATTTTCACATCAGATCCAGTTTTGCTCTGCTGTAACATTGGGTTTCCCAAGCGCTGGCATTCCCAGTTCCCTGGCTGCACTGACGCTGGCGTGCTGGTTATGTGCAGAGTCCCATTGACGCTAACAGGAAGAGGCTTTTTCGTTTTGGATTAGTGTCATGTTGACTCTGGTCCCAGGAACGTGTGCAGTCCAGGCCTATCACATTACACTGACAAAGCAGATGATGGTAAGAGGAAATGTCAGGGATCTGTAAGTTCCCTGCACATCCAGGAGACCGTGAGGCTGATACAATGATCAGTCAAAGTACACCTTGCCTCTCTTGCTGAAGGGGAAAGCAAGGACTCAGGTGCACTGCAGCAAAATTTGTCACCAAAATTTGGTCAGAGCAGTCAGGAAGTTCTGATCAAAACAAAGTAGAGCACAGGAAGTATTGGCAGGGAAGGTACACGACAGCCAAGACACCTGAGCTGTGCCAACACCAGCTGTTCGGATGGCCCCCAGGGCTGCTCTGTGAGCCCGCAGTGTTCCGGGGCAGCCAAGGGTCCTCCTGTCCCCGTGGGGCAGTGTCCGTGCCTGAGGCGGGGAGCTGGGACTGCAGCTGGCACCACGGCGACTCTCCGCTCTTCTGCAGAGCGGCTCAGCACCAAGCGTCCTCAAGGGTAGGACAAACCTCATCTGTGGTAACATCAAAAAAGAATTTGTAGTGATTGTTAGATGGGATTCTTAGGTGGGATCAAAACTGTAACAAATTCTTTTTTCTAACTAGGACGTCTTTTTTTTTTTTTTTTACCTTCATTTTCTTTGCGTCAGTAAAATAATAACAGTCCCAGTGAGTACTGCTGAGTAGGGGCTGGCAATGATTTATACAGAGCTTCCTTGCCCTAAACTTTTAAATTCTGGGAGCTGGTGATGTGAGAGGCTGCTTCCCATCTGAGATTCCTGTATCCCATGTATCCCTGTGCACATACCTCAAGGGCACCAGTCCTGGCAGTCTGTCAAGGGCACTTCCTAAAGTGAGGCCAGCGAGCTAACCAGACAGTGTGGGCAGATGCAGAGATACTCTCCAAAAGGGGAACTGTTATCTCTGTAAGAATGCTGTTTGCTGAGCCTGTGCGAGGGGCTATGATTTTTAACATGCCAGGATATTTAAATCTTTGTATTTCTTCAAGGCTTTTTCACTAAAGCAAAAGAAAACAAAACAGAAACCACTGCATTTTATTCTGAGCCTAATGCAGTCTGGGGACTCCGCAGCCCTGGCAGATGATGCCCTGTGCATTACTCAGCAGAGTGTGGAGCTGGCTCTTTCCAAAAGCCCAGCGCTGCCTGCCTGCCTTGGTCTCAACCTGGGTAGGAAGGGCAATTACGTAGCCCGGTGCTCCTCAGGCACCTGGGGATCTCGGATCAGCTCTGCCAATCATTTGGTTTTCTGGAAATTTTCTGGAAAATGAGCTCCTTGGAACTGGTAGAAATCACCCCAAAAGGACAGTGTGTAAAGGATTACTTCAAATTCCAGATGAGAGTTTCCTGGTATTGCCACAACTAAAGTGGATCTATATTTCTCTTAACAGTTAAAGTTGAATGCAGGAAAATTAAACATTAGGCTCTGAAAACCTTTTTTTTTTTTTTTTTCCCAGTGTCATTAGATCTTTGTTAGTCTTGTTTGCTTATTACTAGAACATTTACTGTCTTTTAATTCCATTTGCTACTACACTGCCTTGTCTCTTGAATGTGATTTTCCTGTAGTGTCCTTTAAAGCCTCTTGATCTTTTCTAGGCTGGGACGCATTTATAGCAGCCTGATCTAGTTTTCCTAAGCACTGGTGACATGGCCAGCATGCCCAGACAAAGGATACTTTATTTTCCTTTGTCTTCTTCCTAACCTGATTCAGGATACTTTCCAATTTCCAATGCCTTTGTGCTTGCACCAATAGGCTGGGATTTATTGCATTAAACCGAAGTCCTGTAGATTTTCCTGAGGCTTTTCTTTGTCAGTTTGCAGAGCACTCATGAAATAATCTACTGTCAAAGTAGAAAAAATAATCTACTGTCCTGGCATTTCAGTATTAAAACCCTAGCATTGTTAACATAAATATGTTTTATTTTTCCTTTGTCTAGCCAATCTGTTTTGATGCCTTAAGTATTCAGAGTTCTTTTGGGACAGGTCAAGCAAAGTAGCTCTTATCCTTTACAGACAACAAAATATCAGAAATAAATGTGGAGACAGGCATGACCATCAGGCCATTAGTGGTGTCTGTATGTGCAGGATGTGCCCACCACATGCGGAATGGTGTGCGTGCAGTAATGCGCTCTGCAGATTGGACTGTGAGCATGCTGTCATGTTACCATACTGCAATGGTAAATGCAGGCACAACTAGATGAAAGTGTTCTAACAGAATTAATAATATCGTCTTACATGTGTGGTCCAACTGTGAATGATTCACAGATTGAACAAAAACTAGTAGACAAATGCAGATATCTTTTTAGACACATAGGAGTAATTAGTGTGTTTCTTGCTGCCGTGTGCACATGAGGCTGTGTGTCTGTATCCATACAGAACAGAAGTATTTGTGGCCAGTGAGTGATGGCTTTAAGCTTGATTTAAAAACTGAAGGAGTTCATTATAATCCTCCCTACCCACCTCACCACCCCCAAAAACCTGAGGAATCAGTCTAATCTGCTTTAATGAATGAACATGTGAAAGTGCTTATCTGGGATAAACCTGAGGACTATATTTATTTTTCTCTCTCTTTTTTTTTTTTTTTTTTCCTTAGAAAGAAGATGCCCATGCAAAAATCAGTGACCTAGGAGTCGAGATTGCAAAGATCAGGAATGAAGCTGGTAAGTAGCACGGGCAAAGTAACAACAAAAGTGCTTTTCTCAGCTTACACAAAATCAGTTATTCCTTGTGCTCTGCTTCTGGGGAACCTGTGCACTCTGAAGGATCTGAAAAAATTCATCAGTGGTACACTTGATTGTATGTATGAATACAGATGGAAAGGTGAACACATATGGTACTTAGTGTAAGTCAAAAAATGCTGGACAGTCTGCTTTCCTTTGAAAGAAAATTATAAAATTAAACTTTGTGAAACAAACTATGTTTGGAATCTGCAAGTAAGGTGCGGTGGCCAATGCCATGTGCATAAGATTGGTCCTTGTCAGTGCAGTCTAAAACAGTGCGAGCTTCGGGTGCTGGCTGAGGTGTGTAACCCACCTGCGTAGTAGGAGGATTGTGCTGTTCTCATTATCAGATGGATCTGTGTGTTGTACAATATTTTGCCTATTCTGCCAAGCTTTATGCAATAAAGAATGAAACAGTCACTCATTAGACAGCAGAAATCAAGGAATTCTAGGTAAAAATTTAAGGAAAATGTACGGAGTGAACAAGCTACTTACTTATTTTGACTACAACCAAGTTGTAGTTCTGACTTGTCTCAGTCACTTTGATAAGTACTCCCTCATTAATTTAAAAGTAATTGGTCTAGATGAACAGTATGGGCGTTGGTCAGAAATTCCAGATTTCTCATGTGTATGTTCACCATGTAACACTCAGATGCAGATGTCTGGACGGATCAGTATAGCTGGGCTGGACTGATCAGGATTAATACAGGTGGTTGATCTAATGCGTAGTTGTATAGACGATAGCTCTAATTCAGAATTATTGTCGAGGGGCTGAATGTGCCTCGTGTTGAAAGCACATACAGTATCTCTTTGCTTCAGCAGAAACTGATTGCAAGATTCTGATACATGAAGCAATGGCGATATGAGATACACTGACTGTTCCAAACAGTGGATTGTGTTTTCAAGGCAATTTTGTTTGGTAGATAAAACTGCTAAAGCAATGGCAGTGATGAAGCTTGTATATGAAGAGCCATCTCACCTGGCTTCAGATAGTGGAAAGTTGGATGTCTGGTGTAGGCTGGTCCTCGAGGTTCCCTGTACAGTCAATGAAGAGAGAGCAACACCCAGTGAGGGTGATCCAGCTTTGGCAGGCTAATGTCCAGGAGTGTTCTCCTAGGCATTTTAAATGTCTACATGTGAGCTGGGTGTCAGATCCCATCTTAGGCAATGCAGATTTAGGCCAGAAATAGGTGCCCAGAGCTGTTTGAGATGACCTAGGGAATCTGAGACATTCACACGTGTAAAACACAGCCTGTAGAGACCTGTACCCTTCTGGACCCAGACAGGATATTTACGTTTGGATGACACCATCCACCTTTACCTCTAGCGCAGCTGAGAAGTAGCAAATCTCATCTGAAACTAAACTGTTGTGAAATAGGAAAGTGCTGATTCCTTCTCAGCCTGGAGAGGAAGGTGTGGATCCACAAATCTCTAAGTGCTGAGGAACTTGTTATTTTATAGAAGAAGATTTGCTCATGTATTTTGCTAGAAATAACAAGGCTAGAAAAACACTGCAAGCACTCATTCTACACTCAAGACACTCATCTTTATAAATTATAAATATAAGCACTTCTCAGCTGCAGCGCAGAGACTCCTGGAATAAAGAGTTTTTGAACACCGTCTGTTTCCCCTCAAACTAACAGAAATCAAATGTCAGAATTACATGTTCCCTTGCTGTCAGACAAGTGACATGTGAAGTGAATTGGGAGAGGTGTGGAGGTGCATAAATGCCTGTATGAATGGAAGACAATCAGATGTCAAGTTTAAAATTTGCACTGTCTGAATTAGCAAGAGTTTGAAAGCCTGTGTGCCAGCTCCTTCTGGATGTGCCTCCTGGCCAGAAGAGACTTAACGTGAGCAGGGTCCTTGTGATTTGTCTGTGGTTCTGTGGCTATGGGTCAGAACTAAGAGCGCAGTCTGCATGATACGTTATCACTTCTGGATGTAGAGCCCATTTCTCGTGTCAGAGGAAGACGATCCCTGTATGCATAACATCAGCCCCCAGCTGCCATGGGGTTACCCTGCTGAATGCAAAGCGGCTGGGCTCCAGCTCAGGCTGTTTTTCCTCAGGTCTGTTAGCGTCACCTTCCTTTCCCTCACCTTCCCAGACTGGCCTGAAATGGGTTTTGCTCACCTGTTGCACACTGTAACAAGGCAGGGAAACGAGCAGCTCAAGGAGCAGGGAGGCAAAGGCAGCTGCTCTCGTGTAACCCAGCACTGCTGTTGTCCTGGGAAATGTCATTTTCTGTTTAAGTCATTTCCAGCATGTAAGCAGAAATTGGAATACCTGCAGAGATGGAAAAAGACAAGGCTGTACTCTTCTCAACAGCAGCTGATTGCAGTTGTGTTCTGTTTGTCTTGTACCTTTTCTTCCATGCTGGTACTGCATTGATACAACCTTTTTTAGTGATTTTTTTTTTCCACAAAGAGAATTCAATTTTACAATATCTGAAAGTAAAATTCACTGTGTTCCAACAAAATTAGTGGGTCTTCTGTTCAGGCCTCCCTGCTGGAGGCAATTCAGTCTGATTAAAAGCTGGCTTCAGCACGGCAGGCTCTCACATACCATAATCTGCTCCCAAAACAGATAAGAGAGCCACAGACCTTGTGCTTGGCTGCATGGGTGTGTATCCTTCTGCTCTTCGTGTCCTAGCAGACCTGGACCCAAAGGCACATCACCTGCCTAAGAAGGTTCAGTTTCTCCTCGCCACCTCATGCACAAGGTCTAGGTCTGGGAGACTGTGGTAGGGAACATTCCTTCTGGTTAATGGTGTTTTATATTCAGCATAGGGCGAATTTCCTGGGAAATGGCCTCACTATCTGCCTCCTTTAGCCTTTGGGGTGTGTGGGGATGTGCCATGCAGACACACTTGTCCTCTTCCCTCCGTTTTGCACCTGCATCAGGGTTTGATTTGCAAAGCGTGAACATTCAGGTGACAGAAAGCATTTCATGTTCTGGAAAGTGTTTCAGATTGACTTCCTTTTGGTCAGAACATGCCACTTCATTTCCTGCTCTCCCTGTGCGCTGGGTAATCTCATTAGAAAGGCTTCAGAGAGAAAGGTTTCATTACAGCTCCAATTTAAAGGCTGAGTAAGTTTCAATTACTCTGAATCCAGAGCTGCGAGCTTTACCCCTTGTCGTCCAGCACTGTGGTAGCTTTGCACACCAAGGAAAACTGTTTAAGCAGAAGAAGAGAGAGGGTTTACAGCTGTAATCCAAACCACCAAGACAGGACATTTCAGCTAATGACCATGTAAATTGCTGCTGTTCCAGTTCAGGTATGAGGCAGGTGGGAAAGTTTTCTATGCGGCATTGCTGCGGTGCTAGGCTAACTGGTACAGCCCCACTTTCCTTCTGTACGGAGCAGAGGCACCGTGCTGAAAGGGGCACAGCACCATTTTAATGCTCCAGAAAATGTCAGAATCAGAAAAGGTCACAGGAGTAGGCAACTAAGACAAACTGTTGTTATCTTTAAAAAATGAGCTTAATCATAGAATCACAGAGTGTCCTGAGTTGGAAGGGACCCACAAGGAGTCCAGCCCCTGGCCCCACACAGCACCCCCCAAACCCAGACCCTGTGTCTGAGAGCGGTGTCCAAACGCTCCTTGAGCTCCGGCAGCTCGGGGCCGTGCCCACTGGCCTGGGCAGCCTGTGCCATGCCCACCACCCCCTGGTGCAGAACCTTTTCCTCACCCCCAGCCTGACCCTCCCCTGACGCAGCTCCATGCCGTTCCCTCGGGCCCTGTCGCTGTCCCCAGAGAGCAGAGCTCAGCGCCTGCCCCTGCGCTCCCCTGTGAGGGAGCTGTAGGCCGCCATGAGGCCTCCCCTCAGCCTCCTCTGCTCTGGGCTGAACAAACCACAGCACCACAGCTGCTCCCCATACATCTTGCCCTCCAGACCCTTCCCCATCTTTGTAGCCCTCCTTTGGATGCTCTCTAATAGCTTTATGTCCTTCTTATATTGTGGCACCCAAACTTGCACCCAGTGCTCAAGGTGAGGCCACACGAGAGCAAGAGTAGAGCTTAGTCTGATGCCATAGTACAAAGAGACGGGCAAACATGATTTTTGCTACAAACATTTAGGAAACATAACATGGCAGTCAATAGCATAAATATTTTTGAAACGTTCAGAAGTTTGCTGCCGAGAAGCAACTGCTGCTTCCAGTACGCTGACTTACAAGGCCATATATGTCTGTGCATGGCATGTGCATTTCGAAAGGCAAAGGGTGAGTGGCTGACACATAGCATATTCAAAACCACATAATTTTTCTAAACCTTTATGATCTAAATCAGAAAGGAGGTCTAGCAGTGCCATTTAAACACGTCTTTTTCTCTAGTGTTGTTCTGAATGTTATGGTCATGATCATCGTAATCACTTCTTACCCGTTAGCTCTTTGCAGATGAGCAAACTTGTTCTCTAAATGTAGTCTGGCTGTCCTCGCTCAGTTTGAATCAAGCCTTCAATGTCTGAATTGAGGAGCACGCTGTGACACTGCTATCCTGGGACCTGGGGAACATTGTAAGGGAGGAACCAAATGGGGAAACAGATTGAACCATGCCTGACATGGTGGAACTGCTGGAGTTACACCTCCAGAAACAAGCTGTAGACACACTTGTGAATTTAGAGACATGGCCACTCACAAGAGTAACAAATTCACACTTTCTAATTGCCTTCAGTACTGGCCCTTCCTGGGTGCTCTCTTGTTCCCTGAAGCACACAGGATCATGGTTTGAATATAAAAATATTTAAGAAATTGTGTATTAATGGTTTTAAGAGGTCCTTGATGGTGTTGGTATGAGAGACAGTCCTATGGAGTGAGAAGCTTCTAGCATATGGAAAATAACATGTACAGGATGCACCTCAAGAACCCATGGGTCTTCTGCTTCCCTGATATGTCAGTGCAAATGGGACCATGGCCAAGGCTATGGCTTGAGAGAAGGAGATAAGGAAAATCTTGTGTCCCTGATGAAAGGCTTTGTGTCACGTGATTGTTGCATATGTTGTCTCTAACACTGAAGACAAAGCAGAAGCCCCAAAGACTTGATTTGTGAATGCAAGACTGTGCTAGACAGGAGGAGACATCCCTGCAGGGAGATGGAGGTCCGTGGAGTTCCTTACTTCTTATTGTTCCAGGCCCCAGTTTTGGTTGGGCTCTGCCGGTGGCTCTATTCACATAAATACTCCTGTGTATGTGTGTTAGAGGGAGGAAGACAGATAGGAGTGTGAGCCTATTTACAACTGGGATTCATGAGAGCCCCAGTTTGGCAAAAACCACTGTGCGCTGTGCTGTACAGAGCTGATGCCACCCTTGCTCCAAGGAGCTCAGAGTTTGACTGCCTGCTCTTGTGTTCTCAGCCATCAACACAGAGAGATGGAAGAAACTACAAAACGAGAAAGAGGAGCTGGAGAGACTCTTTGAGGAGGAGGTGAGGAAGCTTAGCTGGCAGCATCAGGAGGAGCTGCAGGTGCTGGAGCAGCGGCTGCGTGAGGAGTACAACACCAGGATGGAGAGCCTGCAGGTGCAGTACAAGGTGCAGCTGGAGCGAGTCACGTCTCAGCATCAGCACCAGGTCAGTTCCAGCCTCTTTGCTTCTGAAGAGTAGACCATGCCAGTACTGAGTGGGTTCAGGTAATGAAATACATTGGCAATCTCCTATCAGTGAAGACACTGATAACAAGATGATGACTAGAAGAACATATTCCAGGCTATATTTTTGGCATTTCCTTCCTGTTATTCTCAATGGCATTTCAACATAGTAGCATGTTACATTGCCATGTCTTTTCTTTACTTGCTTCCCAATGTTTTACAGCTAACACAAATATTAAGGCTAGCTGCCCCCCACACCTACCTGCTCCCCAGCCACCTATTCTAGTCAATTTGTATGAAACCAATGGCTGAGCATGAGTCTGCTACACAGAGGTAAGGCCAGCAGAGCCCTGTCCCTCTTTATTTCAGGTGCTGGTGGTGGTACAGTGAAGAGATGGGGCTTGTGTAACGCATAGCCCAAATATCAAGCAGGTAATACACTCCAGGTTCCCTGATTTCTGCTCCACCATTCAGTCTAATCTCTTAGACTGTACACACCAAGCATTTCTCCTTGCTTTGCTTCCCGTATGTAGGTAGGAAGGAAGGCTCCCACATACAGCTACTTTAGTCTTATTTTTAGTGGCTCATAGCTCACCTCTCGTGGTGGCAGAATGCCCTGCTGTGGGTTACACTGATAATGCCTTCACCTGGTCTTTTCTCATGTTTTGTTTTGTACTCAGTGAACAGTGGGTACTGTTAGAATTTTTCCAGCTGCAACTCTTACCCATTGCTCAGCAGCATGGTTCATGAGGGTTTTTCTCGTCTAAGTATTTGCAGCACTCAGGTGCACTGTGCAATCTGTATTATAAAGCTGTGATGTGCTGCTATGGGCACCTGGGCACTTGGTGCAGCACAGAAGCCAGTCACCTGCCAAGCATGAGCCCAGCCATGAGCCAGCAAGCTGCCCCCCTGCTTGCGAGCATTGATCTTTTCAACCTGGTCATTTCACCAATGCCTGTGGCAGCTGGAGGTGGGGGGTGAATTTTTCCCCTCTCTGAGGCCATGTAAAGGTCAGCAACACTCGGTAGTGCGGATGTCCCACACTGTTCTCTCCCCACAGATGATGGCAGTGCTGACTGAGGGCTTGGAAGTGAACCAGCCACATCAGCAGAGCCTGTGCCCAGGCTAATTTAGCGGGTTTGAGAGAGAAAGGCTGGTGCAGCACTGTGCCGCCGTAACTGAAGCTCCTCCAGGAGCCAGGAGAAAGGGCTACCCTGCGCTGAGCTCAAGGAGGGGAAAGTAGCAAGTTGGAGCACAGCAGAGGCTGCTGCCCAGGGTCTTTAAGCTCAAGCATTTGTAAAAAGGGAAGTGACACCATTTACTCCCTGTATTTAATGTGCTGTAAAACTCCAGGGATGGGGGTGCGAATACAAACCGAGATGATGACAGCTTTGTGCCACTTGTGCCGTAGCTGCCTGGTGCTAGATTTACTACGCAATGCCAAAGATGTGACAGAGCTGGGCTCAGCACAGTCCCCGCTGGTACGTGTGTCAAAGAGCTGTGTCAGACAGACGCACAGCATCCCGGCCCGTGCCCCTGCCACCCCAGTTGCCACTGTGCAAGCAGAGGGGCTGGCAGCACTGTGTGCAGCTGGGCTCTGTACAGCAGAGCTGACTTACAGGCTGTAGCTGTCCCTTGAAGGAGAGCTGTTGGCAAAACCTCCCCTCCCCAGATCTCCCACCCCAAGCTGCTGACTGACTTTTTGTTGGCTTGCCCCTCCATCAATGGACTCAATAATCATTTGACAGCTGATTCCAACAGACATCTTTTTATGAGAGTGTTTCTCCTTTCACCTGCGTAAGGACTTGGGTTGTTTCCCTCTGGGGGGGAATCTGGAGCACTCGCTCTGGATTTTATCCATTTTAATTGCTGTGCCTATTAGCTGTTATCGATTTGCAGGGCTTGTAAAGTGCAACACAAAGGCTTTATGTGACCGGGCTCTTTTGTCCCAGACAAACTACCTTTTTCTGCTAGTGCATTGATTTTTAAAGATGTGCTGGAAGGTGCTCTTAAACAGTTTCTTGTGGCCCGAACTAGAGTTTTCAAAATATTTCTCTGTAAGTGCATAGCATCTGTGCTGAGCCACATCCCATGTCTCTTGGTTTATGAAAGATGGTTTTCTTGCAAAGTCCCTCAAATTTTCTGCTTTAGTTTATGTTTTAAAGAAAGAGTGGTCTTCTCAACAGATTTAGCTTTTTTATCCCTTTCACTCTATTAGTGTGCCAACTTGTCTTGAAGGAGATACTAGCTCCGGCTGCAAGGCATGCCTCTCCTGGATCATCAAGCATTAGCATTTGTGAAGGAATTCATTCTGCAAGATAATTTTTTTGCTAAGAGAGTTGATGACTAATCTCTGCTCCTCTTTGAAGTATTCCTGCAAGCTCCCAGGACCACAGGGGTGGATGGTGACTGTTTTCACCTCAGGTTGATCACTAAAAGCATGGGTTACACAGGTCACTTGACTATCAGTATTCTTATTTTTCTCATGTTCTCATCTGTTGTGGTGCTATTAATCACCACACTGAAAGAGTGGAAACACATCTTTCCTTTAGTGGTGCAGATAGTTCTCCCTCCTCCAATCCTGTGGTTTGCTCCAGAACTCTTTGTTTCCAAAATTACAGGAGATAATGCAAACATCTCTCTCCTCTGCTTTGAAGCCACTGTTGGGACCCTGGTGTCTCTGTCACTTCAATCTATGGTTCCTCCAGCATCTCGTGACAAGTTTTAGCAGTTTTTCCCTCCTAATTAATACTCAGCTGTACACCGATCCCATGTTCATTGCTCACAGGCCCTGGCTGGAAGGCTGCTCACCAGCGGCACTTCTTGGCCGCTCTGCCCTGGAAGAGAATAAGAAGTCAGCCTAGGAACTGAGTTGCCTGAGGAGTAAGGATCCATAACAGCTGCAGACCCAAAGAGTTTGTAATCTGTGGTTCATTGTCGCCTGCTCCACTCACAGGGCTGATGCTCCAGGAAGGAGAAGCACTTGGTTCTGAGCATGCCAAAATGCACAAGCCTGCTCAGCTCAAACTGTTTTGTCCTCCAGCCCATTGAGCTTCTCCAACCAGACCCTCTTGATTTTAGTTTATTAAACCTTAAAAATCCCATCTCAGCTTCTTTTTGTAGCCAGAGGTAGCTGTGACACAGGAGTTGAGTGAGTTGATCAAGCCTATAAAGTTAATGGCAGAGCTGGAATGTGATCCAAGAGATCTGGTTCCAGGTAGACCATTTGCTATGATAACTGCGGGCAGGAGGCCACGCTGGAAGATTAAAAGGAGTCATTTGGGATGGGAATATAAAACATACAGGAGACAGAAAAATCCCTGGAGACCGTTTGAAAACTGGAACATATTTAATTGGCCTTGTAGATGAATAACCTGCCAAGGATGGTGGCGGAGAAAGGAGACCCCTTCACCTTCTGAGGGCGTTGGAGTTGACCATAATCATTCCTATGAGGTGCTGCTGAGCTGAGAAGCAATTAGAGCATGAATAAAGACTTAAGCCAGGGCGAGGTAAAGAATGTGGCAGTGTGCACAGGGCATGCAGGCTGGGAGAAGTCAAGTGACAGTTCGTCTCCCATTAGTAGCCCGTGGAGTCATCTGACCCCCCTTGCCCTGCTCTTCCATGCAGTTTATCAGCAAGTTGAGTCCCACACTGTTCTGCAAACAGTTCTTCACTGCAGAGTTGTCTCCCACAGTTTTATGAAAATGAATTTGTATAATTTTAAATTCCATGTTTAATGCCTGTTTTTCATTGTAAGAGGTAACCTTCTCCAATCTGATACGACATGTTGCTTCTGTTGGGTAATGTAACGCATATGTTTGACAGTTAAATATGAAGTGAAATAACATCTATTCCAGTCAAGATGTGCTTGGCTGCAGTATCTAGCATTGTTTAACATAACAGCAGATGGAAAAGCTGTGTAAAGTGAAGTGACTTTGCAATGAACAGCTCTTTCTTTATTAAAGTTGAACAGCTTGATGTTCGGCATTGCCAGTTCCAACAGATAATGTGTTCAATATAGAGAATAAGAGCACTGTGATTCCAAACCCTCAAAAGCACATTGGGGCATCAATGGGTAGCACTCAGAAACTGGAGGTTACCTGAAACCCTAAGGCATTGGGGGTGGACTCCAAGGCTTTTCTGAAGTCATTCCCTTTAATGGCCATCTTCTCAGAGCTGGCAGTCCCTCTTGGTTTCCTCTTGGATGCTGCTGAGTAAAAGAGACCAGGGAGGAAAATCTGAGCCTTGGACCCTGGGTCATTGGGCTGCTCAGGAGGTAGCTTACTTCCAGCCTCGGTTTTGGATCTCTCTCTGCAGGATGAATCCTCTCTAGAAAGACCAGTGCAGAGGTGATCCAGGCAGGCCGTGTTTATTTAGCCATGTCGACAGAGCCGCTGAGTTGTGCTGCTGCGGGGATGATCTTTGGGTGGGCAAGGAGACTCAGAATTAAATGCTGGACATGAAGTGAAGGAGGAATTTCTGCAGATCAGGCTGGCAGGAGCCACCAAGGGTGGGTTCTGCCTTCGTCAACGCTGCGAGGCTCCCTCATGTCACGTGGGCTGGGGCCTTAGGTTGTGGACATGACCAGGATGTCACCTGCTCTCCCCATGTCGCATGTCATGGGGATGCCTTTGTGACATTTAGCTTCTAGCAGTACAGCTCGTTTCAGAGAGAGGGAGTTCTCTGTGGCTTGCAGCTTATGTCAGGTCTGAAATAGATAAGTTGCAAAGGTTTTCCCAAAACTGTCGGCTCTGGAGTTGCCTTTGGAGACACAGAGACTAGAGGGAGACCTAGACCCCTCTCTCACCCCATATTCCCCCTGCTGTGTAGGCATGCAGGCTGTCAGTTAAGTCAGTTTGCCAGTGTATCCCATTCCAAGAATATGAAACTCACTAGAAGTGCAAAGGAAGCATGGAAAAAAACCTGAGGGCTCTTTTAGGTAAATTTGTTCCTGGTCTTCATAATGGTTTTTTTTTTTTTTTCAATATCACCTATAGTCTGTCAAAAATATGTGCGTGTGCAGTTTGCCAACAGGACTTGAAAAATAAAAGTACACATCTGTGAGCTGCTTCATACTTCATTTGTCTTTGTGGGTGTTAAACCACTGACTTAACCTCAGGCACAGCCTCTCACTGTTTTCCTTAATGATGCTATTGAAACACCGTAACTGGGGATCATGCTGTGCCTTCAGCCAAGTCCTGTAGCAAACAGTGTCACGGAGAAGTCCCAAACCCACCGGGTTCACAGAGATACAGGCTGCCCACAGCCTGCTTCTTGGATGTGGACTCAAAATACGTGATTCGGTAGGATTTTGGCATTTTGGTATTGATGACTTTGTAGGATGCTCATTTTCTAGTAGAAGTGTGATAGACTGTGATTCATTTTATATGCCTACTGATGATAAGTTCAATGTTTCTCTAGAAATGAATATTTTACAACTGTGAATAATTCATAGGCACTTTCCATGGAAGATAATTCAAGACTTTGCAATAAAACTCATTGCAGTAGAGCACCACAAAGGAAAAATAGGATTACTCTGAACTGTGCAAGTTTATCTGACCATCAGAGGGAGTCAGGCTATGATATAATTCAGATTAATGGAATGCTGAGATTTTTGAACATTTCTTTTTTCCACTTAAGGGCATTTTTGCCTGCGCTTTCTTATGTACTTCATTTATCATTGTAAAGTTGAGAGAGCAAAAAGACCAGCAAGTGACTGCACGCTGCCACTCGAGGAGGCAACTTGCCTCCCCCGTAATGAATCAACCTGGCTTGTGCGCGGAGAGTGTCACGCTCACTAGAGCCCCGTACTAATTGCAGCTCACTGCAGCTGTCTAGCAAACAGTGGCTTGTCAGTGGCTTGTCAGTGCAAACAGTGGCTTGTCAGTGTGCTGCAGCATGCCTAACCCCGTGTCCATCTGCTGTCGTTGAAACAGGTGGCCGTTACCACAGCTGCCCACGAAGCTGCAGTGCTGCAGCTGGAGAACAACCACACCGTCGCCGTTGCAGTACTGCAGGATGAGCACGACCGTGAGATTCTAGGTGAGCCACAGACAACCCAGTGGCTATTCCAGAGTGGGAATTAGCCCTGTAGTGAGACTGTGTAAGCCTGGAGTTTCATCACCCAGAGCAGCTGGTACAGAAAATCTGTGTTGGTCGAGTGCCTTCGCGCTGGGTGGCTTATGCTAGGGGCGAGGAAGAGCCGTGTGCAGTGCGTACAGCATTCAGCTTGCACCTGAGAGCATCTGAGGGGTCTCTGGGGCAAGCACAGGGCTTTCCCCAGGGCTTGCTGAGTCCACATTCCACCTCACTTCACCAACAGACTTTTCTCAAGAAAAGTGCCTAATCCTCCGGCACTCAGGACACCAGAGCTCGCTGAACATCTCTCAGTATCCGTGCTTAAATGCCTACACTGCTTCTGGACACATCATGTTCATCAGCAGAAGTCTGGCTGTGCTGAGCAGATAAGAGCCTGCACCTCAGCACTGTCATCCTTACTTTTTCCATTTTTTTTTTTTCCTGTGGGATTTGATGAGTTCAGTGTCTAAACCTAGCAGCTCAGTGTCTAACATGTCTTTGTACATGGCTTAGCTGACAGTTAAGTCATCTGTACCATCTCTCTCCTTTATTTTTTCTTACACAGAAGCACGAAAATCCAATTTTTGGTTAGTTCTTGTAGGTTTTCCCACAACTTTCTCTTAACTGAGCCATATTGCTTAGCTCTGCACTGGTGTCATCGACCAACATCCGGAGCACGTTAGCTGAGAACGGTCTGTCCCCCTCCCCTGCAGGCAGAGATGGTATCTACAATACCATTTCAAAATTAAAATATGCTATTTTGAAAATTCNAAAAAAAAAAAAAAAAAAAAAAAAAAAAAAAAAAAAAAAAAAAAAAAAAAAAAAAAAAAAAGAAGAAGGCTCGGTGACGCTCTTGTCTCCCCGCCGTTAGTGTTTTCGGACGATAAATCTCGGCGCCGGCG
>VXAV01001495.1:0-10849 GCA_013399715.1 Alectura lathami | reverse complement strand
CGTGCTGCTGGGGTGGCCGGGGCCGGGGCTTCGAGGGCGTGGGGACCCCTTGGGGTGGGGGTGACGGCGCAAAGCAGGGCGTCTGTGTGCTGGGAAGGTAGGTGCTGCTACTGCACTGAATGTTTCGTGCTGTTGGGGTGGAGGTTGAATGTTGTTCCACTTTATTAGCTTTTGGTTCCTAATAAGTCCAAGGTGGCTTTTCTAGTAGGGAGACCTTTAATCATGTAATATAGAGAGCTTTTTGTCTCCAGGGTCTGGCAGTGTCAGTAGTGTGACCTCGCAGGTCCTCCACAGCCCCTGGAGAAGCATCATCATTCGCTTTTTTGCACCTGAGTTGCTGGCTCCCTTCTCTGTCTCCCCAAGGAAATTACAACCCCAAATTGCAAATATGGCTAATTTCAAATCCCTTGGCCTGGGGGTACTCACTCTGGAGTGGTCAGTTGCCCTTTTTCAGACTGGACCGTTTCAGATCAGAGCCTCCGGGAGCTGGCAGTTCTGAGCAGTCCTGAGAAAATCAGAGTCTGGCCACACAGACTTGGAGGTACCTGCCATCACTGACAGGCTGGAAGATCTTGATCCTCAAAACAATTTTCCAAAAATCACATAGTTTGTTACTACTGGTTTCCTCCTCAACCTCTGTGCCCTAAAACTGCTTTCCAAAATGTGCTTGGCTCACTGTGCTCTCAGACCCTGGTTTGCTGGACTTCACTTAGCAATGTCATGTCTGTGTGTCTTCCCCAGAACTGGTTGCTGCTCACGAGCTGGAAAAATCGCAGTTAAAACAGAATTTTGAAAAGCTGCGGCTCTCGCTCCAGGTTAGCAGTTTTGTTATTTCCCACCCTGTAACGATGTTGCAGAGCTGGTACACCTGGTGCTGGCTTCCTACCAGCAGTAGCCTGTGATCCCCATTGCAAGGGCACTGCTCCCCCGTGCCCCTTCTCATTTCCTCAGCACAGGGGCTCTTGTAGCAGGGATATCTCTGCTTCTCTCATGGCCTCTTCTGCTCCACCTGTCCACAGCAGGATCTAGCAGCAAAAGTGCCTCCTCAGCCATTTTTCCCTACCTCGAGTGGGTCGATAAAATGCTGACTGTGTCTAAAAGAGAAAAGCAGGCAAACCTAAAGGAGGGGAATGCAGCTGGATGAAGCTCAGAAGCATCCTTTTGAGCCCAGGAGGCTTGAAAGCCGGGAGGAGCAAGGTCGAGCTCTTCCCGTGCATGGCAGGAAGGAGCTGGCTGTGGCGGGGCTGCACGCTGTACGTTGCATCTCTCACATCCCGCTGTCCGACACCAAGCTTAAATCGTCTCAGCTCTTCCAGCCCTTCTGGTAACTGCATGCGGTTCTCAGCCTGTAGCTTGAGCAGTCCCGGGGAGGGGAGTGCAGAAGCGTGTCCCTGTGATTCATGCTAAGTTTGGAAATCTTGTGTGAACAAGCTGCCAGAGCACGTAAAGCCAGCCCTGTTTGATTTTGTGGGCAGAGATTAATTGCCATTTTTAAAACCCTGACTAGCCTACAGTGTTACGTGTAGCGCTTGTCACTGCTTTCTTCGTGCAGCTTTTACAGTTCGAGGCACTTCAGCAGTTTTGCAATAAGCATTGATGCAGTGTTACAGCTCAGAAATTACAAATATAAAAGATAAGAATTCTGGCCTCACAGCGGCTGTGGCTTTTGCAGGTGTTGGCTCTACCGAAGTAACAGGAATGCCTTTCATGGGAACAGAAATGTGATTGCTTAGAACAGCACGTTGTTCGTGCAGATAGCTTTGGGATGAAGTGACTGCCGTTCAAAGCCCACACGGCTAGCTCATTGTTGCTTGTTATCGTGTTAGAAGCCCCCGAGCAGTCTGGAGTTTTGCTTATAAAGGGGAAGGAAGCAGAGTGGGCATCTCTGCTGCGTCATTCAGTTTTTAGGGACTGCACAAAAGATCTCTTCCATGCCTGCAGTATAAAGGCCATCTGCCTTAAGGAAGGGTGTGGTTGTTCTTCTGCATCCCAAGGTGATGGGGGAGTTTAGCATCAAAGACATTTCAGGAAGCAGCGCCAGCCAGTGTCAGCTAGCTGCAGGCATTGCAGGGACTTCGGGCTTCCCTGAGGCACTGTACGTTCAGGTGGCCTTATGTGAAATATTCCACCCAGCAGTGGTTTCTAGGCCTCGTTCAGCTCCCTGACGGCTGCACGCTGCAGACTGACTTGTACGAACGTAAGAGGGGTGGTAACGCGGTGGTGTGGTCATTTCTCCTCCCCTGCAGGACCAGATAGACACCCTCACCTTCCAGCACCAGTCCCTGAAGGCCAAAGCAGACAGATTTGAAGAGGCTTTGAAGAAAAACACGGAGGAGCAGCTGAAGGTAGATGGCAACTCTAATTATACAGTCATCAAATACGTGCTTCTGTGCATGGCACGCATCACGGGATTCGGTGGTTAGCTTTGGTTCCTACCCCAGGGACTGGGGTGCAGGCCCCATCTAGGACCCCAAATCTTGAGCTCTGTGGAGCAGTTGGCAATCTTAGCCCTGGTATGAATACACGGGACTCTGTCTCAACACTGGGCCATTGTCCATAGTCTTCTGAGTTTATTTCTGTCCTCTGTTCTTTCACCCAGCATATGCAGCCCTGTTTCCAAAACATTCCCTGAACTCTTGTCTCTTATGTCCTTATCACTGTCTATTCATCTTTCCCTTCCTTCTCACTTTCTCTTTACTTTTTTGTCTTTTCACATTTATGTTTCTGTGACTTCTGAGCCAACTTCTCTGATATTCTCTGTATTCCATCTTTTTTTTTGTGGACTTGTGGGGGACAGACCTGTCACCTGAAATATTTATTCAACTGCTGTCTATTGGGGCCATGCTGTTAACTTACAGTGTGTAAGTAAACACTTGCTGCAATTATTTATCTGAAATGAAATAACCCTGAAACGAGCCTCCAGAAAGAGTTTTCTTTAACTCGGATTGTTTCAGCATGCTCACAGCACAGTCCCGTGAGGAGCTGTATCAACAAGACAGAGAGGACAGGGAATGGAGATAGTGGAGAAAGTGAGGGGCTCAGGAAGCTTTCAGGTGGGAGAACTCCTTAGGAAAGGAGTGCCAGTGTCTGAAAATGGCTTGGCCATGGAAATAGGTGGTGTTAGTCCCTTCCATCCCTGCTGCAGTATTTAATTTACATGAAAGGATGAATTCTGCCGTGTCGCAGTGACGTTGATGCCTGTTACTCCAAGTCAGCTCACTGGAGTGAGTTACACTCAGAGAAATCCAGAAAAGCTGAAGTCAGCAGGGGTATTTCATCAGAATAATTCAGAGCACATCTTCTGCCCGTGAGCCAAACCCTTGTATTCCCTACATCCAAAGTTCCTGAGCCGAGGAGAGGAACATCTTATTGACAACAACATCTTATTCTTCAGTTTCCTGTTCCCACTTTTTCCAAGCAAATTGATAAAAGACGCCACCAGCTCCCAAGCCACAGGTAGGAATGAAGTTGCTGAACGACCTGGCATCCCATCCGTCTAACCGTGAGGGTGGTCTGTTTCCTAGGTTGCACAAGCTCCATACGTGCACTTAGAAGAAGATCTGAAGAGCTTAAGACTTGTTCTGGAAATGAAGAACCAGCAGATTCATGAACAGGAGAAGAAGATTATGGATTTAGAAAATCAAGTGAGTTGTTGTTTTTCCTCCAGGGGAGGCATCACGGGGGTAGAAAAGCAAAAGTTTGGTTGCAGCAGGTGAATTTAAAAGGGGTGAGAAAAACACGTGGGGTTGGGAAAGACACCATCAAGGAGGTTCATAAATGGCTGTGTGCTGTGTTTTTCCACTGCCAACCACATGGCTTCTTCTGCTATGATGTCTCAGGTTTTCACTCAGAAATTGGGATCTTTTCTCACCCCTTCACCTACCCACGATACCCTTGACTTCTCCCACACTTCTGTTGGTCTGTATTGCTTTTCCACGTGGCTGCCTGCTCAGCCTCTGCACTGGGTGGTGAGGTGAGTGGCACAGGCAGAATGGAGGAGGGGGAGCTCCGTGGTGCTCCAGGGTTTAATTTTGTCTGCCAGCCTGCTCTGTGCTCCCCTGCAGGAGCCTGGTGGCCATTGAGGGCGGGGTAGGGCAAGTGGAGGAAGGTCGAGCCATTTGTGTCCTGCTGGTGCTGGTGAATTAGCAATGTGCAGCGAGCAGCCCCTAGCAAAACTCATGCTAGGGAGGCTCCTTCCAACCCTGAGGTAGTGCTTTTCTGCAGCCTCTGCTATCTTCTCATCTCTTTCTTGTGGGGGTCCCTGATGAAGGACTTCCTGGTTCGCCATCAATTACACTTTTTATTGGAAAGGGGATTCATTTTGTGAGGAATAACCTACAGTGACAGTGAGCACGTGGTGTGGTGACAGGATGAGGCATTACCTCGGCTGGGGAGCCGGGACAGCTGGTTCAGCACAGCATTCAGCAAGATTTGTTTCCATTTACGGGGGAATTTGAGAACTCAGATGATTATTCTGCTGAGCAGATGCTTGAGTAAGTGAATGTGGAGACAAACGTCTCTTTACAGCTGAGATTTGTTAACTGGGCACCTTCCAACACACTGCTCCTGGAGCTAAGCCAGCGTCTGCAACATGCACTGAAAAGAAATCAAAAGTCAGCGTAATTCCCATTCATGTAGCTGCTTTTGCTAATTAACCACATGTGAGCACAGTCCTGCCCCTGCCCTTTAGCACAGTAAAACACTCAGCCTGTGTGTCCACGGGCACAACTGCTCTCTGTTTGATGATCTGCCTTTGCAAGTGCCAGAACATCTACAGAGACTGAGCCGTGGTGGCACAGGGCATGGTGGGGATGGCCGGTGCTGGTGGGCTGGGAGGCACTGCTGAGGGAGGGCAGGGAGCTGGGGTGTGGAGGCAGCATTAGGGCACACCGAGGCTTGGTTCCTTGTCTACTGAAGGGGCAGCTGGAAGTGAGGGTGGCAGCAGAAGGGTCATAGAGGGTGGTTTGCCTTCAAGAGGGGAGGAGACGTCCTCTCCCAAGGTTTATGTTGGCACAGCTGCTGCTTACTAAAACCAGTGAGGTCAGGGAGCAGAGAAAGTGCCTGTGATGGTGATTCCTCTCTCAAACCATTTCAAAATGGGGCCAGAATCTGCTCTGACAAAATGTACTGGGATGCTCCAGAATATCTGGGAATCAGCAGCACCACTTGCAGTTACCTGCATAGGCTGGAAGTCAGTGCTTAGAACCGATGCCTCCACCATACAGCATGAGTTACTGCTAGCCCTGGTGCACAGTATTGTGATTCTTTCTGAAAGACTGGGAAATTCAATGATCAAGCTCACGCAGAGATAAGGTTCCCCTGCGGTATCTTGTTTTCTTCCAAAAGTGTTCAACTCAGCAACGTTCAAACTGCTGGGAGAAAAAAAAAAACAAAAAAAAAAAAACGAAGAACTAAGGTGACAAAGTATGTCACATTGGGATAGGATCCATTTCACGTAATTGTAGCTTAAGGCTAAATGCCTCGTCTAAGGCAGCCATTGCAGCTGACACTGTCAGCAGTGGAGAGATGCATCTCCAAAGGGCAGCCCACCTCGTGCGAAGGCAGCTGCACACCGGGGCTGCTGGGGTAGCTTTCCTCCCCATGACCAGGGGAGGCTGGATGTCAGGCGTTTCTGCCCGACGTGGTCCGGTGAGCTGGGCAATGCTCTCCATACCATCTCAATCTCCTCCTTGACTGCGAGTCTGGCCACTCACCGCGGTGTCCTTGCTGCAGTGACGCCATGCTGCCCAGGTGTCACCAGCTGCCAGTCTGTGACGGGACACACACTTTTCCCTGGAGACACACATCACGGGGATTGCAGGAGTTCACAGCATCTCACTCTCCTGCTAGACCCAAGCATGTGCAGCCCAGCAACCTCCCCATGCTCCAGTGCTTGCTGCTTCATTTCTGGAGGTTTGGGCATCATCAGCACAGACTGTTGGCCAAGCTGAGAACAACATCTGGTAATGCTGGTTCCCAAGGGGTGAAAGTTATGGGGGCACCACGGGGGTGGTGTTTTATTTGTGCTGGCCAAGACTAGGACCCTCCTGCTCCTCAGTTAGAAGTAAGGACTAATTCAGCCCTGCCTCCCCTTGATGCTCTGCTGGTGGCCCCACCTGCTTCGCCCAGAATGAATGGGGTGGGTCAGGCCTCTAAGTCTCATCCATCCTCAGATTTTAGACGTTGCTCTGGGGCCAAATAAAGAACAAATCTTCTTAGAGCAGGCTTTGGGATTTCTTCAGACTTAAAAAAAAAAAAAAAAAAAAAAGCCAAACAACCTTCTTTCATTGCAGGCTGAGAAAAATTTAATCCTGGAAGAAAAAATCACCGTGCTGCAACAGCAGAACGAAGAACTCAGAGCCAGGATTGAGCAAAACACTGTCATAACAAGGTTTGTGGAGATACTTGTACTCCATCTGAGCTTGAAAGGAGACTGCCAATGTTAACTGCCTGAGGCTGACGCTTAGTTCAGAAAGAGGAGAATTCAGTATATTTCCTCCTGAGAGTGTGTTGCTGTCCTGCTCTGCCTGTTTTATTGACAAATCTTCTTGCCTGGGTACCGGTCTCAGAGCACATCTCTGGGAAGAAATTCTGCATCTGGAGGTCAGCCTGGAAAGCCAGTTTAGAGGCCAGCCATTTGCAGTGGTGGAAGTGTGGGGACAGCTATAGGGACAGCGCTAGCCCAGCAGCAGAGAGAGGAGTGAGGGGAGCAGGAGGGATGGGAGCAAGAGCAGATCTGGTCTCTGCAGCACAGCCAGGAGTGGGTGCTGGGTGCCAAGGGACAAGGCATGCACAACAGAGGTATTTCCAATCATAGCCAAGAGCAGGTGCCAAAGGAGGGAGATGAGCCTCACAGGGAAGACATGCGCCAGCTTTGGGCACAGGACCCTCTGCCACAGACCTCCCAAAGGACTTGAGTAAATCATCTGGCTTCCCAACATCTTGGATTCTCCCTCCAAATCAACCAGAGCTTTTTGGTCCTTTGGGCCGGGGGTGTCTGAGGAGTGGCAGTGTCCATTCCCCTGGAGTTGAAGGTGACCAGGAGGCTGTCTGGTCCTCAGTGGCAGGGCCCGGATGGGTGCCTGCCAACCTCTGGTCCTTTGGGGAGCGCCGAGGGCACAACTCAGACACCTTCCCCCATATCACACTGCTTATTTCCTGCTGTCACATTGCCGTGCCCTTGCACACCTCTGTTGCTTTATGGCTGTGCTTTCCACTGTGATTTGTTACGGCCACTTGAGTTCTCAGGAGACCAGGAGAGGAACATGACTGATGGTAGTGTCTGTGGTGCAGGGGATAAAGGATTTCCCAGCTCAGATAGGTCTAAAAGTAGAAGATCTATCCAGGGTACAATGTTACATAGTGAGAACATAAGCAGCACAAGCAGCAGCTCCTCTCCCCGTCGGCGTGCCAAAGCAGGTCACTCTCAGGGATATGTCTGCATGCTGCATGGCTTATTCACAGGCATTGTGCTGCGAGGCTTTCTCTGCTCGGGCACCTCCCTGTGCTGCCTGAAGGTCACGCGTGCAGGCTGCCTCTGCCAGCAGCGTGTCACAGAGCCTGAGAGACTGCAGAGGACACTGTGGCACTGCACGTCCGTACCTCTGGCAAGCAGCACTTGGTGCCGATGTGTGTGTGCAGGGCTGGGGTCTGGTCTGCCTCCTGCCTGCAGCAGGGGCTGAGCCCCTCGCTGTGCTCCGAGGTGAGACCAGCACCTTTCCAGCACCCAGGTGAGCTTGGCCAGCTTTGAGAGCCACTCACACACTCAATGGCCACGAAAATACTGGAAAGCACTTGCATTTTTTTTTTTTTTCCTCAGCAAATGCTGGTTGCATAAGGATGTAGGGGGCTTTGGGTATAATTTTTTGTTCCGTCTTGTTGGGCACCGCAAAAGGAAAGGTAATTCCATGTGCAGCAAAAGGTTTCCTGAGGAACTATTTCTCCAGGGTGAGGTCTTGTGGACTTTCTCATGCCATTTATAGTGTGAGCTCATGCCACAGCTGTTTCTCTAATGGGATCATGAATAGGATCTTTATCTTCTACTAGGCAAGCTGCTTTCCAGCATCTTCTACCAGCTCTCATCTTTTAATCCTCTGACTTTGTGAGCTGCTGCTTTGTGGTTCGAAATTGCCAGGGGAGTGAGAGAGGAACAGAAACATGTCAAGATCACCTGAGCCCCATTGCTGTAAGAAACCGGGCTAAACAAGCAGAAATCCTTTAAAAATGCTTTTTAGACAAAATTGGAAATACTGCCCCAGCCTTTCAGGCCCTTCTGATCAAGCTTGGCCAAGGAGTCTCGTGGTCGGGGAGCACAAAGTGCCTGCTGACACGGGGCCCTGGGCTCCATCCCGGGGGTGGGTTTGGAACCACCGAGGCCCATGTGCACAATCCCAGGTAGGAACTGCTGTGCCAGCAGACAGTCTACAAATGGAGCCTCACACGTTGTCTCACTTCCCTCCCCAGGCAACTGTCAGAGGAGAATGCCAACCTGCAAGAGTACGTCGAGAAAGAAGTGGAGGAGAAGAAGCGGCTGAGCAGGACCAACGAGGAGCTGCTCTGGAAGCTGCAGGAGGGAGAAGCCATCAGCCCCGAGAAGCCTCTCCCCACCTCATCCGCCTCATTTTACCGCTGCTCATCAGGGGGCTCCTCTCCAGTCAAAGCCAGAACCGCGCGGCAGTGATCTCGCGCGACCCCTGCCCCGTACGCGTCTCCAGCCTGCTGAACCTCCCAGCCAAGGATGTTGCCACCAGTAGGTGCCAGGGCTCCTGGCTGCAAGCATGCTTTGTAGCTGCATAGTTTCACACTAGGCAGGGCACTCCTAGAGTCCCCATGTAGGAGCTCGTGGTTCTGACATGTCCCTTAGGGTAGCAAAGAGGGTAGCGAGAAGTTAGGGTAGCAGGAAGTTAGGCTAGTGCATATAGACATATATATATATATATATATATATACATACGTGTAGTTGAAGATGTTCTGAATTGCATTTTTTTTATATTGTTGGATACTACTAAGTGCTGATATATTTTCATTACAGTCAGCGTTTTTCTAACTTGTGCCTCAGACTTGTACCTAAATAAAACACATTTCTGTTGAGCCTCCCGGGAATATTTATACCCGAACCAGAAGGAAGTTGCACAGAAGCAGAAGCGCCTTCCAGATGACCACCAAGTGGTACAATCTCTGACATCAACACCAGCGACTTTGGCATTCTGAGGCAGTACTGCCTTGAGAACCATCACCTTTGTGTTGAGCACCAGATGAGCAATGCAAACCATTCACTGCTTTTTAGCTCTTGGCATCGATGTTGTAAGTGGGGATAGGCTAGAGACGAGAAACCCGAGGGTTTTAGCGAATTTCATAGGGGTTACTGGTTTCAATTTTAGACTCTTTAACTCCTAGAGTGCTTTCATCTTGCTTCACCTTGACCTGACTTGGAAATAGCCAAAGCCTCTGGTTGTAGGTTCCTGTCTGGTTTGATTTATTTCAAGTCCAGTGAGCCAGAAGGAGAAAACCAATCCTTCATGCCTGCACCTGCGCTGGCTGAGTGTTAGGCTGAGCTGTCAGGCACCTGCTGGGACACCAGGCGGGACACAGAGAGCAGCATGGGCACAGACGAGGTCAGAAGGTTTCCTTCCATGCAGACCTCGTATTTCACACTGCTACATCTTACCCAAAGCTGCAGCACACTTCTGAGATTCGTGGCAGAGTGCGGGCGGGAGCCGTGCCCCAGCTCTCCTGGGGCACCCAGGCTGCAGCTCAGGCACAACTGCAGTCACCATTGACGTGGCCATGGCCACTTCCACGACCCTATAAAAAGAATGGTGATTTTCTTTTCTCCTTTTTTAGAGAAATTTAATTTTGTAGCGGGTCTTGCATGATACTGAGTGACTTGAGTATCTTGTTAGGCTAGATCTTACCACACCGGCCGCTGTGGAAACACATTGCTAGATTTTAGCGTGTCCTGCAAGCACAGCCTGAAAATAGAATAGATAAACACACAAAGCCCCTCCTTGCCTCCACAACGTCATCGCTTTCATGCTTCCTAAACGCGCGGACAGCTGCAGTACTACTGCAGTGTCACGCTTCAGTCTGCCGGTGCAGTTCTAGGCTGTGATGATACAGCCAGAGTTGTCACCACGATGCTGATCCAAACTTTTCCACATTGAACACACCAGAGCATATATCAGCCTGGGATGGGCTGGCCAAGCCCGTCCTGCTATATTTCTTCATTGTTTTCCTCTATTTCTGGTGCTTTCCTTCTCCCATTCTCAGCTTAAATTTCATATGCAAGAGATGCTTCTAGCAGTGAATTGGGAGTGGGGCTTAAATGGTGGGAAAACAGGGACTGATCCCAACCCCACCATCGCTTGGTGTCATTGCCAGTCCCTCTCCCATCAAATTTTTGCCTCCCAATCCTGCCTGTCACTGAATCCTTCCCTGGCGTGACCTCCAGAGCTTGCCTGATCAAAAGCAAAGCTGCAGAGCCTGGCAAGGGGGGGGATCCAGCAAACCTTCCCTGAGGGGAATGTACAGGTATCTCCTGCTGCTGCATGCCCCAAACAGGTAGTTGTGCCCCAAAATAATCATTCCTTTTAACTGCTCTTTCTCCTCCTTGTCTCTGGGGACGGGGCAGGCTGGTGCTGCCATGGGGAGGAGGAGGAAGCTGTGGGCATCCACCATGGGGCTGGCCCCAGCGCTGGCTCCCCCTGCCCGGTGATGCCATCCTGCCTGGCACATGTCTTCCTTGGGGACAGGACGCCTGCAGGTGCCTGGCCCACCCAACAGGGGCAGGAGGGCAGAGCAAGGGGCCTGTTCTCCCTTGGGCAGCAGCGTGGAGTTACCAAACGTTGGC
>VXAV01001492.1:55943-67745 GCA_013399715.1 Alectura lathami | reverse complement strand
AGCTCAAAAGCGCGCAGAGGATTTCAGTCGCTTGCAGTACTATTCTCCCAAGTTCCACTAACACTACAGAAATATAACAAAGGGGGAAAATCAGAAACATAATTTGCAAAAAGTGTGTTGTGGCATAGACGTGATGGTTTCACAAGGCTGACAGGGAAACCACATTGCCAGGTACTACAGATACCATTTCAAAGTCATTAGGTAGGCAGCTAGGTTAACATTTCTCCCTTACTGATATTTATGCCTGTACAATTACATTCACAAGCAAGGCCCTGTGTCTCCTTACCTTCCCAATATATACCATGCATGAAATGTTTGGAGGAGAGGGAAGGGATGAACATAGCTGGCACAAGCAGTATAATATTTCTCACTTCTAACCTGACAGAAGCTTCCATAACCATGGACATTAACTGAGCTGCACACAAGGTCTATACTTACTTGATCCCTTACTTCGAGCAAAAATGGGTTAGATGCGAGGTGCATGCTTCCATGCTGAAGAACCCTCTACCCTATACACATAGAGTAATCAGGCCATTTGCTCAGCCGGGATGTCGTTGAACGCCCACACAATTTTCCATCAGCTGGATAAGGAATCCTTTGACTAGGTCCTGACCTGAAATCTGAGGCAGATCTGTTTGCTCATTTATCTGAAGTTGATTAATTTCATTATTGATCACTGCAGCTTGTTTACCACGGCTACAATGTCACAGGTTAATTCTGCTTGCTGTGGTCTTGACACCATATCTACTATATTATTGACTTTTGTGTATGGTACTCCTTCATTTTGTTTATCCACAGTAATAAATCTTCAACTTTGCTTTCAAATCAACAGCACAGCACTGCTTAAGTGACTTAAATGTCACTCCAAGGCAAAAAGCCTGCAACTGCTTAACCCCAAAGCAACTGGATTGCTTTCTCATATCCTTAGTATTCTATTTGCTCTAAAAGTTACAGTCTGTTCCGTGAACAGCAGTTAATTTGCCTGAGATTTTCAGGACTCTTGTAATAGAAAAGCCTGTTTCCTTTAAAAAGATCTCAAAATAAATAAATAAATAAATAATAAGGGGAAAAAAAAACCCTACACCAACCAACCAAAAAAAATAAAAAATACAACACCACAAACAACATGATTAGTAACTTTTGTTTTATCTATTTCCTAAAATTCATGAGGATCCCATGGTTACAATTCTGTCATCAGTTCTACATATATCCTGTCAAAAGCCTCTTATATCCAAAACCCATGTCATGGGAACAGGCAAACACAGTTCTTGGACGTGATGTCACTAAGCAGAGAATCCTGCATAAAGGAGAGCTGGATTCTGCACTTCAGTAAATTTAGACTTTTATTTCAGTTAGAATTATTTTGAATCAGGAAAGAACATCAACAATGAGAAAATTACATTGCAGATAAATTCAAAGGACCATAGAAACCTCCACACCCATTACTGTATATCTTCATTCAAAGTCTAACAACAATGTTACATATTTCATCACCCAGTGCTTCACAAAAGGACTAAAGCCCATGAAAATAAATAGTCATTATTTTAAAAATGTTCTTGAAAAATATTTGTAGTCAAATAGCAAATTAGCATGTTCAACTGTTCTATAGTGAAGATCATAATTTACCATTTCCTTTTGATTTCAGTTCAACCATATTTAGTTTTTTTAGATGTTTTGTTGTCATTCTCAAGGAAAACTAAGCTTCCTATTGTACTCACAGATACTATATGCGAGAATAATATACTTGTCTCCAGAACATTATTGCATTTCAATGTCACTCTAATTTCTTTATGTTCAGAAAAGTCCATCTTTACATAGAACTTAACAAGAAAATTATATAAAGATTTTCCCCTGACTTACATTGTTGTGTTGGCTCAAGAGTCTCAGGGTGGTTAAATAGCTCCATAAAACATATGTACAGATGTATAATATCAGAAAGAATCACATTAACGTAGAGTTTCATTGGACTTAATAAAAAGCTGCGGAACTGCGAAAATTTACTTCTGAAGTATTTTACTGAACACATTGATGTGATGAAGTGTCAGGAAAAGTCTCTGCTGGATGTATTTAAAGCTACAGGAAAAAGTAATTAAAAGTACATTATTACATTAAAATGTTTGGGAAATGAAGTGGGGAAATATTTTTTGACTGAAAGTTTACTTACTAGTAAAAGATTTCATATGCAAATGTGCAATAAAAATAAAAAGGCATAGAGTCAAACATAAACCTTAAATCTCTTATTAAATATTTGATTTGTCATCTCAGCCTAAAAAAGTCAAAGGTCAGAAGAATGAAAATTCTCACAGAAAGCATATAGTGTGATCATTGAAGGGTGAAGTAAGATTAATTTGAGCCAGGCACCTGCTTCTCTTCATCTTATCAGAAAGGTATGGACCTGTTAGAGTGGGCTCAGAGGAGGGCTATGAAAATGATCAGAGGGCTGGAACTTCTCTTATGAAGAAAGGCTGAGAGATCTGTTGTTGTTTAGCCTACAGATGAGAAAGCTTCAGGAGGACTTCATTGCAGCCTGTCAATATGTAAGTTGGGCCTATAAGAAAGACATGGAAATAATTTTTTACCAGGGCATCTAGTGATAGGACAATGCGTAATGGTTTTCAACAAAAAGAAGATAGATTTAGACTGGACATAACGAAGAAATTTTTTATGATGAGGGTGGAAGAGGCACTGAAACTGGTTACCAAGAGAGGTTATGGATGACCAATCCTTGGAAGTGTTCGGTGCCAGGTTGGATGGATCTTTGAACAACCAGATCTACTGGTAGGTGTCCCTGCTCACTGCAGGGGGTTGGACTGGAATCTTTAAAGGTCTCTTCCAACTCAAACCATTCTATGATTCTACGATTCTCACAGGTCTTCTTGTAGTAGTCAGATACAAGGGCACACAGCTGGGCTGGAACACGGGAGCCAAAACAAGGGCCCTTAGCAGTGTCCTTAGGGTCCTAACAAAGGAACAGCTTAAGAGTTCATATTCATAGCACCTTCATTTTAACAATAATATTTTTCTATTTTGCAATAGCTTTTCCCCCTAGTTTTCCTATTGGAAAAGCTGAGTAGGAAAACAATCACTTTCAAAAAGCATGGGAATATTTAGGACAAATGGGAAAGAATTAAAGATAGCCATTATGCATATGGTGTTGTGGAAACAGTTCTTTAAGGATTTGTATGATTGTTTAAAAATCTGATTATACTTACAAAATGGACAGAAAATAAAGAAGTTCATACTGGCTCTAAAGAGAGGGACCTATGTGGAAGGGAAGAAAGGAAACATGCTACAGTGCAATTTGTAAAAAAGTAAGCAACTAAAAGGAAAACACTAAGCAGGGCACCAGGGGCACTGGGGCAGCCCCAGCCCTGGGCACTTCCTTCTGGCTGAGGCCTGCCCAAGGTGGGGCCAGGCTGTGGGCCCACCAAGCTATGATGCCATTAGGTACTGAGCATAAAGCCTGCCATTGACTCAGTGGAGGATTTTATAGTTCAGTAAATCTGATTTTGCTGTTACTAGCAAAATGCCCAAGGCTTTGTATTGCCCTGACAAGGCAGGGGTCAGGACCCGTCTGTCTGTAATACTCTGGAGTGTGTTAGCATTACTGTAAGATGATGAAAAATAGTTTCTAGTTGTATTTTTATTAGATTGTTAAAGTTTTCATCATGCTAACTGTAAATTATTGGCTTCATATATCAGGTGGTTCTGGTTTTGTCCATAACAAGATTCTAAGTTTTAATAAACCTAACTAACTTTCTTTGGGTGTCTCAATTGAAATGTAACATATAGAACGTTACTGAATCTGATCTAGAGTGAATGCAAAGGCTGAGATCTACTCAGCCTGACTGCTTACCAAAATGACATTCAGCTTTCAGACATATCATATTGTAGCTGTCACAAAGAAATTGTCTAAATGCCTGTATAGCCAAGACTGGAGTTTTTGTTAGGGATAAAAGTAAAATGGTTGTGAGCTACCAATCTGGCTTCCAGAGGCCTCACAAATATAATAAGATTATCATTCATTGGAACTATATTTATTGAACAACAAATTATTCAATCAGCTAAGATATCGAAAAACTGATGTATTTTCCAAGATCCATAATTTCTAATTTACTGCAAGACCTTTACTGCATTTCCTGTATAATCAAGCTAAAGTATAAAAACAAAAAATTAAAGAGTAAACAATTAAAGTCTTGATCACCTTCCTTCTAACCTATCCCACCCCATGATAATTTATTTTGATAAGAAGCACACAACTATTTGACAGCCCTAGAGTGACATCTACAGTTCAGAAAAATAGGCAAAACAAGCATGAGTTGCATCCTTCATTAGCTAGGAAACAAGAGTGTACTAAGGATGAAAGTGTGTATTAAGTAAGGATACAGAAAAGGAAATCATTTTACTACAAAGAACATCGGCTAGGCAGCAACAGGAACAATTCAACCCACCTGTCAATTCAGCTCTTCTGTCAGTAGTTTCCTACCTCTACCTTTTCCTAACAGTTTTAGAAAGGCTTAACTCCGCTCTAGGAAAGGAACGTCAATTGAGTGTAGCTGAGAAATAATCAGATCTGGGGAAAAAAGTCATCTGATGAATCAATTTTTTAGATGATGGAACTAATAGGAACAACAGCTTGAGGAGGGAAGCAAGAAACTCAGTACAATATATTGTGAGACAACAAAACTGTTGATTATCAGTAAATATAAAATTCCATCACTTTACTGGTAATTGTGAGTCTACAATAGTTGTATTGACACTGTTAAGCAGAATCATGAATTGTAATGCAGATAACAAAGTTCTATTTTTGTTGTAAATGTATTATACTACTGTATTCCATTTTATGGGATAGCTGTATTTTCAACACGTCAAAGTGAACTTTAAACATAACATTCAAAAATCAGCAGACATTTCTGAAATTAAGTGTTTAATACTGGCTTTAATGCACAGATGAAGAAAATAAGTCTGGTTGATAAGGACAATGGTGCCATGCAAATATCAATCAGTTTATTTGATCAGTTGGCATTTCTGGAAATATACAATATTTTAACACTGAAAAATTCATTAATACAGTAAAACTTAGTCATATGCAGTGGATTCATAAGCTGAAAATCAGAAAAGCTGAAAATGTCATTAGAAGATTCATTAGAAGAAGTTCTGGTTGGAAGATGATTCACGATTCCTTTAGAAAAAAAGCAGTGATAGCTAATTTGGAACATGTGAGTCTTATAGATCAGCTGACTTTGAAATGTGGTTCTGAAGTTATATGGATTTCTTGCTAATGTCAGATTGTGACAGTCAATGCAATGCTTCGCATGTGATTAGAACAAATGAAGGAAAAATGACCAGCTTTTCATGCTTTTAATTCTGTCTTGTAATATCTAGAATAAAATTCTGATTTCTTTGTACTATCCTTGCACACAGATTTGTAGGAGAACATAGGGAAGGAAGAACAAAGTTTAAAAGGTGCCAGAAAAGATAGGAGGATGAACATGAGAAGCAACACAATAAATAACCTATTTGCATTAGACTCACTGTCCTTGTCAGGAAAGAACAGATGGTTCAAAAAAGATTTCAAACTTCCTGGGCATGACAGGTTCATTTTTACTGAACACAAGCCAAGGATAAAGTCAGACTGTGTGAAGCTGAAATGAAAAAACTAATGCATTATACCTACTTTTTGTCATGTAAACAACTTTGTCAATGGATGCATATGTGTCCTATCACTCACAGTAAATATGGAAGTGAATCACTAATATATCTTCTAGTACAAATTAGGTAGGCCACAAAAACTATCTTATTTAAAACCAAACACAAATCCGTATGGAAGGTAATATTTCTACTCTTTACAGTGACGATGGCAGATGTCAGGATGTTAAGCAGCCTCACCATCAGACAGAATACTATGGAAGGTTTCAGGATAATTCCCCTTCTCCGCTCTTTCATGTATATACTCAGGCATAAAAATGAAGCATACAAGATGTGGTAGAAGAGTCATGTAACCCAGGAGAAATATAAAGACACTGCAGGAGTGTCTTTATATGTTAAGAAAACCAAAGCCCACTTGGAGTACAATCTGGGCAAGGATGTTAAGGGCAACAAGAATGGTCTCTACATGTACAGAACAGAACAGAATATTTCAAGTTGGAAGGGACCTACAAGGATCACTGAGTCCAACTTCAGGTTCCACATAGGACCACCCATAATTCAAATCATATTTCTGAGAGTGCTGTCTAAATGCTTCTTGAACTTCGGTGGGCTTGGTATTATGACCATTGCCCTGGGTAGCCTGTTCTGACCACCCTCAGGTGAAGAACTTCTTCCTCACATCCAGTCTAATCTTCCCTTGACACAGCTTCATGTATGTACTCCAACAATTGTTTATAGATGTTCTTCTGTATACCTATAGAAATTAATGTTTAGCTGTTTTTTTTTTTTAATTCAGTTGGGGTTCATCCTCCCAAATCGGTGATAAACGTATGAAACATTTATACCAATAGAATCTATTTGTCACAGAGCTAAGAAGTTTTTTTGTTTTTTGTTTTTTTTTTTTTTTTTTTTTGTTTTGTTTTTGTTTTTTTTTTAATTAACTGCTCTGTACTATTCCTTCAAGACACCAAATCCCTGGGGTAAATGAAAGCTTCAGAGAAGCTGAAATCCACTTTACATAGCTAAATGCTTTTAAATAGTTTCTTCCAATGAAAGCCCAGAGGGTCTTGCATTTCTGATAACACAAGAGATTTCTTATGTCTTTGTGAGGGAATCAAGTTAAAAAGTTAATACTGAATTCAGCTTGGAATCATATGGAATTGGGGTATTTTAACATTTCAGTGGAGAAAAATAGCTATTGTTCTAAAGGTACAGAGAAAACTAGGAAAGCATGGAATGGTAAGTATATGGAGTATATGGTACTTGCTTTTCTTTGGATAATTTTAGGGGTTTTGTTTATTTGTTTGTTCCCTTCTTGTAGCATAATCTATGTTAAAAAAATGGATTTAAATCAAAAACTATCAAAATGCATCCCCATGACAACCAAGTATGTCTTTCAGATAAAATAAAACTCCAAAAATCCATTAATCCTCTATGGAGTAATTTAGTCAACAAAAGACTAATAACTAACCATATTTTACTTACAGAAATTGATGCATTTTTTTTTCCTGAATATATTTTACCATGAGTAACTATTATGAAAACATGCAGTCAGATTCGTAGCAATTATAAATACTATGCTTTGCTGATTTTTAATATTACAACACAAATAATCAGTTGCCTTACAGAATTAATGATCATTAGCACTGTAATTACATATTTCATTAACATACTTATTCCAGTAACACTGGTAAACACACTTTGCTTACCATTGTGTTGCGTCTGACGTATTTTTCAAGCATCAATTTTTATTTTACTTTATTAATTTTTTTTACTGGTAAGATGCAGTAAAGTATTGCTTTTTCAAAGCCCTAAGAGACTTTGAATATGCAGCAGGCTGTCCATAGGAAGCTTTTGAATGAGTCACACCAAGTACCAAGTAACAAGGAAATTTTTCATCAAATAAAGATGCACAGTCATGCTAAAAATTGCAGTTCTATCCCTAAACAACATGTGATAAAATAGAATTCCACAGCAAACTGGTGATCAATATTTTTCAGTAAATTCTACTTCAATTTATCTGGCTCAGTATAAGGAGGACTAGAAGAAGAACATGCACATCAACCAAATGATGAACACGATGTGTTCCTACAAGAATCCAGATTTAGTATAATAGATTTACAACAATTCTGGTTGTCTACTACAATGTGAAGTCCATGTTCAAAAACTGTGAATGGGTATCTGGGCAGTTTGATCTAGTGAGCTAGTGGTTGGCAACGCTGTCCACCACAGGGGGGCTGGAACTAAATGATCTTTGAGGTCCCTTCCAACCCAAGCCATTCTATGATTCTATCTCACATGGCCAGCCTGATAGTTTTTGACGAAATGAATTATTTAAGGTAGTAGGTGTTCATTATCTAGATTTGAGCAGGATATTTGACACATATTCTCCAGCTGCTATTGAAGGGTACTTACAGCCTGTGTCCACCTTTTTTGAGCTAGTTTGTGCTCAGTAAGGGGCCCCACACACTAGTTACAACTTTCTGATTTCCACGGTTCAAACTGTTAATTAATTACATTCATGCCAGCAGGGTGGGGGAAGTCATTCTTATGCCTATTCAGCAGTTGTCAGACCACAGCTGGAGGATCAGGTCCACTTTAGGACTCACCACAGCATTAACAATCTACAGCAAATGCCCAGAAAACCCAGATGAGCGTGAGGACAGAGCACAGGACAGATGAGGAGAGGCCTGAGTAAATCTGGAGAGGAAAAGACAAGCATGGCACATTCTGCTCTCTTCTACTGCCTTTCAGGATCCTTTATAGGCAGACTCTTCTCACAGCTCCACACTGAAATCACAAGAGGAAACCATCCTAAGTTTCAATTAAGTGTAGTTCTCAACTGAGGAGGGAAAACAAGATTAGACCATCAGGCTAGTTCGTAAATAGAAATGGGGATCCTGGGGAGGCTCTGCAATCCCTCTCTCGGAGCCTGTGTGTCTACCTATCACCCCCCAACAGCCTCAGCTGCCTGTTCAACCCTGCTTGCAGCATAGATTGGACCATGTGCCCTCCAGAACTTCCTTCTTACCTCCATTTATCCATCACCACAGAAAATATCTACAGTCCTCACATGGACAGTGGGAGATGTGAGAGAGACATGAGAAACAAATTGTAACTCTAGAAGATGAAAGTGAGCTCTGTTACACCTTCTCCATGCTTAAGACAAGGGTCCATTGCAGAGATGTCTTAAGAGACATGAGTGAGATCAAATGCAGAGCAACAGCTTTGGCCATCATGAGAACAGCTCCAGAATCTGGTCAGGATCTCAAGGCACAGTGTTCTGAGAAGAGGATCAACATTGAGCACCCATCAGCAAATCAGGCACCCCACAATTCCACGGGAACATATGGGAAGAATCTGAAGGTTCTGAGAGAGCAAAATCACCACATAGTGAGAAAGTTAAAAGGTCGTGGCAATAAGTGGAAGGGCAGTGGAGGGTTGGTCCCTCATGGCTGGAAAATACAAGGTTCGCACCCACATTAAAGAAGGGCCAGGGTCAGGTGCCAGGGTACTAGCAGTCCTTCAACCAAACTACAGTCCAGAGATCAGAGATCCTTCCTCCTGCAAGCCTTCCTCAGACACAGGAAGGACAAGACAGGTATCAATAAGAGTCTGCAGGGTTCAATTTTTCAAGGACCAATCCTGCTTGGCCAACTGGACTTCCTTCGAGGAGAAAGTTATTGCTTCGGGGAACACTTGGGAAAGTAAGTCATCTGTTTGCCTTTATTTTGCTGAGGCTTTTGAGAGAGTTTCCCAGAGTATCTTTAGAACCAGCCAAACAGGGAGGCAGGCACAGGAGTCAGACTTTAAAAGTCTGACTGACAGAAAATTGTCTGACCCTCTACAGGGAAAAAGCACACTACACAGCTCTTGCCAGAGAGCTGGATCCACTTTTGGACTCCCTGCACCAACAAACGAATGACCTGTAAATGTAATTATTTATCACAACTGTACATTGACATTGTTACCCCAGTTTTCATTGCCTGTATGAGAACAAATAGAGAAGGTAAAACACGTATTTATGAATTTATTCTTTTCCAGCTCTCCTACTCCCCATTACCCATTTATACAAGGAAAGTTCGTATCGTGGCAGAGCTGGAAGAGAATTCTTAGTTCCAGTAATATTAATATCCACTGGGGAAAGTAAAGCTTCAAAAAGAAGTGATTCGCTCTCTAATACTGCCTTTCTGGATGCCTTTTTTCCTTTTGTAAGTTTTCAGACTGGTGGAATATACAGAAATTAAATTGAAAGTTTAAAAATTAACTTCAAAGTAAATTTAACTGGCTTAACCTTAGATTAATAGATCTCCAGCCTACTCCACTGGTTTAATTCATGCCCTGAGGAAAGCAAAAAAGAACCAGATACAGGAGTACTTTTGTTGATATATGCAAAGAGCATTGCTTTCCTTCTGATGACAGTTTTTATATGGGCACTCTGACCTCTACAAATGGTCTGTAAGTCCTACTTTATTGAAGAAGCAATATTGGTATTGCTTCTGGTGCGAGAAATAGCTTTGGTATCTCTGTTAGGCACTTAGTCTCTTATGGACATTGCTGAGACATCATTAAGGGCTTTGATAGCAGAGTAACACTTGTGTTGCTAAAACAAAAAAAAAAAAAAAAAAGTGCATTTCTTTCTAATGAGCTATACACAGGTATAAAACTTGTAAATATTAATTTTCCAAGACATAACATGGTAAACTACATGAACCATTAGTGTACAATTTGTAAGATTATAGTGAATGTTAACCAGCAGAGCAGCAGTTTCCTTGGCTGCTCTGTAAATCATAAATCTAAGCATCTTTCTGCAAATGGTCATGACAGCTATTCCCAAGCTTTCATAAATTCACATTAAATTTTGACCTTGTACTAAGATAGCAGTTCTCCCAAGCATAGCACAGATGAAAAACCACAGCAGAAGTTCCACTTCATATCAAAGCTACGCCCTAATACCACATCAAGTACACAAGTACATAACTAAGTCAAGCTGTAAATAATTTAAATCAGCTTCATTAGATATTCATAGCAGTCTATACCTAACAAACCTCAGCATCAGTGAGGACAATCAGCTGAGTATTTGCCCTGCATCTTATTTGCATCAGAACATTGCTGTCAGAAAAGAGCAACACCTGGTTACCTCACCCACATCAAACAAAGGGACTGTAGCACAAGATCCTGGGTTTGTGATTCTGCCTTAACATCTTCCAGCAGCACATGCTTCTACAAACCTTTTGTTTTGTACCTTTGTATATTATTCTGCAACTGTTATGCTAGGCATACATAAAGTCAAATAAATCCTTGATTGAAGACAAATTCTAGTGAAATATATATGAGCTTTGCCTATGCAAAGACCGATATTGTTAACAATAAAAGAAGCAGAAGTGAGTACTATTTTTCCTCATGTATCTTTTTGCAAAATCCATACCTGCAGCTAGTCGTTATACTCAAAGACCACAAGGCGGTAGTCTTGCCTTAAAAATAATATGCTGACTCACGTTTCCTAAGTAAGGGGGATGGCTATCACTTTTGTGACATTCAATTTCGTAAAAGTAGCTTCTCATGTAAAAATAAAACTAGAGCACAGGAAGTTAAAATTTCAGATCAGTTTTCATTATGAAAATATTATATATTCCCAGAGAGATGAAGAAAATGTAATTATTAATAGAAATTTTAAGAACTCAATAAAACCAGTACAGCTTACAAATACCACTTGTATTTTAGTGGGTAAAGCTCTTTACTTAAAATAAATTTATTCCTGTAGTATGTCTGACTGTTTCTTGTGGTAAAAATAACCAATGGATTATCAATACAAATCAAGCTTTCATAGTACTAAAAACATACAAAGCATCAGCAGTTTTAAGAATCCAGGCTTGACACAATTGAGCAACTAATAAGAGTAATCTTCTTTGAGTTTTCCAGTTCCATAATTTATTCTAGCAGTTGTTAGATCAGACTGGGTTGAGCAGCTACTTTCTTTGTCACATGCTCTCACCACCAGATGACTCTGTTACATACATGGAAAGGTGGATTTTAAGCTAGCACCCTAAAGGCAGATGTGCAGCCCAAGGTGTTTTGAGAAGGAAAATAAGCAAGAAAACATCCATGAGATTTGGATTTCTGTGGTGGCTCCTGATTCCTCAAAGCTGAGCT
>VXAV01001492.1:41499-52404 GCA_013399715.1 Alectura lathami | reverse complement strand
CCTACTCTGCTGCTACACCTTTTCTTTTACATATTAGATGGCTTTTGCCTGATTGGACTAGAGCCTTTTCAGAGTGTTGTCTTAACGTATTTGATGGATAGAAAAGTGGACCTCATCTTTCTCCAGACGTTCTAGATTAAATAGCTATACAAACACTAAAAAGCTAAAAAGGCTTTTTCTTATGTAATCAATAAATTACAAGAACTGTTTCTTGCCTGTGTCATAACTTTGTGAGAAAACAGCTAAACTAGCCTATGAGAGTGAGGACACATTTGCACTGTAAGACTTCAGCTACACAGGTAAACTAAAGCTATTGAGCATTAATTTATGAAAACAAAGTTAAGCAACATTCTATGCTCCAAAGTCTGTTCTCTGAAAGCTTTAATTAGAGCAGATTGACCACCAAATCTGAAGTTCAGAGACCCAAGAGTTTGGCCTTAGCTTTTATAGAGACCCACACTCTATGGGTATACAGTGGCAGCATGAGGTATGGTACAACTCCTTAAGGTAAAAGTACGGCACTCAGAAGGTCATGTGCTAGACAAAAAGTGTCATATTTGTACAGGTGATTTTGTCATACTTGGTTCCACAAAGTCCATACAAGATCACAAGATAAAGATAGAAGTCACATTCTGCTTTTTCCATATTTAGTCTTCTCAATGTCTGTATGGAGTTAGAGGGTTTTATCCATATTAGCTTTATCTGAAAGAAACCTAAGAACAATGGGGATATTTTTCTTAAGCATTGTCAATGAATGTAACCAGTGTTATGCATCAGAATGAAATTGCATGCATGTAAGAGCTCACTTTCCACATAAATTGCTTAGCTTGACTGTGGTCCAAACAGCAGTAGTTAAAGCATCTTCTATTTGGCAAGAAATTTACTTTTCAAAGTAAACCTCTCATCTTTGACTACTGATGTTATGGTTATGTCTTCTCTCTTTGTTTTGCTTCAGTAGTTCAACTAATAGTAGCAATAACTGCTGTTATATTTTTGTATTTGGCATGGGAAATATTAGATTGTACATGGAAACACTTGCATTTACATATAACACAAACAACCTTTGTAAGCAAACTTCAGAGAAAGATGGTATCAGAGATTCTAAGTTTTCTTAAGTGATATATTGTGTAGGCATTTGAGCAACACAGCTCAAAAGAAATATGTGATAGGAAAAAAAATCTTTTAATGGATACAATTTTAAGCAAGTTTAGCATGTTCTGCTGTTAGATTGCAACATATCAAGCATTAAACAGAGTTTAGACAGCACCTGAACTTGAAAGAAATAAGCTGCATCAGAAGCTGGCCTCTAATTTTTTTTCTTTTTTTTTTTTTTCTTTTTTGTCTTCTTGTTGCTGAACATTTCATTGAATGACTTATGTGGTTATATGGTTAATGCACTCTTCTGGATGCCTACCTAAAATTAGTGGCTGTATCTCATAAGATTCCAGAGCTAATTTATATATTAATACCATCATCAATAAAAACTATTCTTATTTACATCTCAGGACCAATCATGACTGCTGTAAATCCACATGTGTAAACAGAAAACCAGTGTGCATTTGGACATCTTCTATATCTGATAGTTTTATTTTCTTATTCTGTCAGTTAGAGAATACAGAACAATTTGGCAGGATGCATAAATTCCAGATTAATGTAGTGGTTGAGAGACCAGCCAGTATCTGCTTGCAAAGGTGCTGATTAAGAGCAGGTCTGAAGCTATATTTAAATAATATTACTGAAGTCACATATTATGTGACTTAATCAGAGATGTTGATCACACAGTTATTGCAGAGTTGCTATTCATGTGTAATTACTCCCCAGTTCTATCACATTTGATATTTTATTGCTTTGAGAATTCATTGTTTGTGAAAAGCACTTTACAAAACAAGTCATATTTTGCAGTTGATAATAGTGTCTCTGAAGGTATTGCTTTTGGTTCTATTGTTGCCATAACAGTAGCTGCTTCACAGCTGTTATCAACCCATCTCATTGAAAAAAAAATTCTCAAACTGGATAATCATTTAATGGAAGACTAGCAAAATTAGCAACTCCCTACATTTAAATTATGCCTGAACATCTTAACACAGCCATCCTCAACCTCTGTAACCCAAGGGAAACAGAACTAAAGGCACAGCATGCTGAAGGCAATGCAACACCTTGCTCTCCCTCCAGCTTCAAAACAACAGTGCTGGTCTTCCCGGGAGCATAACCAATGAAGTATCTCATTAGCAACACATTGTATGCACTCATTGTCTACTGGGCATCACTTCAAGGCCACATAAAGGTTATTCAGGCTCTACAGTCATCAGAAGAAAAGCTAGATTTTCACACATCTGTGAAAAGCAGCAAGGACATCAATAGCAACCAAATAATATTGCAGAGCTTGGTTTAATTCATTTCATGTCTTTGTCTTGTTTTGACATCTGCATCCTGTTAATTTTCTTTGTCCTTAAATATCTCACTCACTGTGAGCAATTCCTTGTCTTGGAATTCACTACTGTGTTCTCAAATGGAACGGAGCTTAGAGAGCAATCACATGGTTCAGTCTTACCTTCTTTGCATTGATTCCCTCATCACTTAATCCTAAATATTTGACATCCTCTTTCTAACAGCAGCAAAACTAAAATTACACCAAATTAAAAAAAAAAAAAAAATCAATCCGGTTATTAAACTCTTCAATGCAGAAAATGAAAAGTCATATTTGTATTCTGCCCAGTTCAACTTGATTTAGTGAGCCTCTGTTTGTGCTTGGTACTCTGCATAGTTCTCATACGTACAGTGAAACAGTAAAAAAAAATAGAGTAAAAAATATTGCAAATCTTAGAAGAAATAATAACATAGAAGTGATAATGTTTCTGAGTTTGCATTGTTTGCCAAACTATAAAGAAAATTGAACATATGGATTTTATAACACAGTTATTATATTTAGCAATTTATTGTGATTAATCTGAGAGAAATTTTAAGAATAACTGAAAAATAAGTCCAGTCTGTAGTATGCCACAGACAACACGGTGTAGTAGCAACTCCACAACTAAGATTGAATTCTTGATTTCTTTAATGCTGGAAAGTCAGTGCAAAAGCATATAATGCAATGTGTCCCCTATACCTGAGGAATTTCTGTAACAGTGCTCTTTGAGGCATTGGTACAAAGAAAACATAATCAGAGTGCCAAGGACAAAACGCAGGAAGGGAGGCACTACTGTAGGCCAACAGGTGCCTAAATGGTCTGTGGGATATACAGCGGTTAGAAGAACAAAATAAAACATTTGTCATACAGGTGCTAACTGGGTTTTGTAGGCCTGATATCTAGGCTTAGGCACCTGTTAAAGGACATCAGTGAATGTCTACAGTGTAATACTTATACTCCAGCTATTATATTCCCATTTCTTAACTATGTTAAGTTAGCAGAAGTGACTTGTCACCAAGTGACAAGTCCTCGCAATGATAGTGCATATTTGCTTACATAGCTAAGCCTGTTCACCTTGCCAGATTTTGCACAAAGTCTGACAAGTAAAAATAAATAAATAAATAAACTAAAGCAACAATAACAGAACCCACAACCCAACAAAAAATAACTCAAAAACCTAAGTTTTTGCAGAATTACATTTGTCAACAATTCCCTTTTAGTTTCAGTAACATAATTTTAGTTGTAAACACAGGCATTGCAGACCCACCTTTCCCCCAGATTTCTATGGAGGAAGAAAAAGCTCAATTAAATTAGTAGGGGAAAAAAAAAAAAAAATCATAGCCACAACTTGGACACTAATTTAGTCATAGCTTAATCGGCAGCACCAAGACTCAGAGAATAATAGAAATTATGTCTCTGTCATGTGTAAGAACAGAAGTTAAAGGAAAATGAAAGTAGTCAAAGTATCATCAAAAATAGAAGCATTGCTAACTAAAAAGACTAGACAACTTTAATTGCTATGAGCTGCAAAATGAAACCTTTTAGAGAAAATATACAAAAATAATACTGAAGTGAAGGAATACAGCAAATAGACTTGACTGTACACTAAATGCCTAAAAAGACCTGTCTACAGTCTTCTTTGCTGCCCAAAGCAGTATTTGAAGAACACTGTTTTCCTAAAGTCACTAAATATATGTATTTGTAAAAACTGTGCATAATCGGAAGACGTTGAGAACTTGCCTCTGTCTTATCCAAACTTTTTTACTGGCATCTAGAGTATGAATTTAGCTCTCTGACCTTTTCCTCTGTAGACTATAAATTTAGTTAGAGAAAGATACATACAGTGGGTTTGCATACACTGTCAATGGAAGTATAGAACTCTTAGGCAAGAGTCTGCCTTAAAGAGAACATCTTTTATTTTTTATTCTCAGATAGCTCTTCCATTACTGTGACTCTTCAAATAATTCTGTGCCTTTTTTAAAGTAGGGACAGAAAAACAATTCCTACCAGAACAAGCTTCACCTGAGTGAGCTTGCCTTGGCCCTTGCAATGCACTACCTCAGCCACTGGATGCCACTGCTAGCAATGAATTATTATTTCAAAGCAAAATAAAATCGATTTAAAAAAAAAAAAAAAGCATTTGAAAGCTGTTTTGCAGCCAACCTTTGGCTTATTTCTACCATCTCTTCCAAACCCACTGCTGTTGCCACATTTATTTTCTTTGTCTTCTATACTCCTCATTGTTCACATAATTTCATTTAATAAACCAATGTTTTTCATACACCTATCATCTTTCACTTTCAGTCTGCAAAATTTTATGCTCAGGAACCATAGCCCACATATTTAGCTATTATGCAAAAGTCCTTACTAGAACATACATACAGTCCCACTCTTTAAATTGATGAGATACAGATTATGCTGTGTCAAAACAATTTATCTGAAAACTTCACTTAAGAAGCAAATTTTTAAGTGATATTTTAACTGAAGAATATGCTTAACAAGGCTTTGTGTCACTTCCACGTAGTTCTTCAGCCGTTGATAAAACAAGTACTTGTTATTAGTAATATGGGATGCAGTTAACATCCAAATAAATTAATATAGAAATGGATACACACTTCTTCCCATTTTTCTGCTTCTATGTGAAGAACAGTATCTGTAGATGTAAGACTTTTGCCATTGGTTTTCTGAAATAGTTTGGCCTACAAACTGTGATGTGCTTGAGAATAAGATACCATGCCATTTTCTCACTAGCTCCTGTTATTTTCTTGGGATCCATTTGGTTTTGGCACTTTTGCAAAATTATACAATTTCTACTCTAAAATTTTCTACATAGAAAAGGCACAGGTTTGAAGGATGGTGAAAAAACTACATAAAAGCAGTAGAAGTTCTGGCTATACTGTACCATACATGCATAAAGAATTTAAAAAGTTAATCCAGTACCTTTCATAAGGATTATATTCAATACTGCTACTTACAAGTATCTTTCTCTGACATTTTAAATGCCACCATTTTCTAACTGTACAGCCAAGCCACAGATAGTGTAGCTCTACTCTTCTCATTAACTTTAATTTCCTTAGAGAAAATTGTAATTTAAATTTATCCATTTTCTTCCTACCAATTTAAACCACCTTTCCTAACTTCTGCTTTTTCTCTTGATGATAGACTATGCCTAATTTCTGTAAGTGAAGAAGCACATGCTTGGAAATAGGTATATTTACATCATCATTTTTTCATCATTTGTAATTTCCTAGGAGGATTTCAGTTAGGGCCTCTCAAAAGCAAAACTCATTACAAAAGGAAAAAAAAAAAAAAAAAAGACCAGAGGTGAGACAAGGAATCATTCTTTTGGACTTCATAAATTCTTTCCTCACAGCATCTTCTGATCTCCTATTGGTTGAGTAGCTCACATTTTAAAAGACATGATTCTCACTTCATATTACCTTCTGGCGAGAGTACCGAACCCAGGCTATCAATTCCAAAGAAAGATTATAAAATTACAGTGCATCTGCACATAGATATATCTCTGGGAGTTTGCTTACGGACTGACTAATTTATTGTTACATCGGCCTAGATTATCTTCAGAAACTGGGAGATGGCTCAGCTTACTGCTAGGTCTTCAGGTCTTACTTGGAGACAGAATTGCAACATTCATCAAGTTGTGGTTTTCAATAACTGGGCAACCACCCCCTGACATATACATTTCATTAGGAGAGTTTCACACAGCTAATTCCTCAGCACTTTAGGGTAGAATTAACACCAGCTTTACTAGCTTAGATGTCAAAAGAAATAATAATTTAAGTATTAGCATATCAATATCCTCCTTGCCTAGACTCATGGTAATTTTCCAGGTATTCTGAGACCTCTTTTAAACACTGATGGATTATATTTCTCAGCTCTTAAAGTTCTTGACATTTCTTGTGATAAATGGAAGGTTTTAAAACTTAACTCCTCCCCAGTCAGAATAAAAAGCAACTTATTACTATAACTGTAAATATTACCTATATTCTTCCTATAAATAAGCAGCAAGAGTATTAATAGTAAATATTAAATTAAACTATAAATAAAATAAATTAATAGTATTAATTAGCTTCTTAACCCTGCTGGACTAATATGTTGTTCCTTCTTATTACCAAAACTATCACTGCTATAATTTCATTTGTTCCAGTGATTTGATTCTCTGTTTTTAAAATATTTCTCTATTCTAAGAATTTCAGTATAATCAGGCAAGTTTCAGTGAATATTTGGTTTAATTCAGTGATCAACTCACTTTTGTACTTAGACTGAAACCTAGCACAGATTATCTTGAGCAAGATATACCTGTGTCAGAAAAAAAAAAATAAATAAATAAAGAAAAAGAAAAAAAAACACATTTCCTGTTTAGAACCTCCAAAAACACTGTCTATGACCTGCAACACAGAATCATAGAATCATAGGCTGGAAAAGACCTGCAAGATCATCTAGTCCAACCATCAACCTAACACCACCATGTCCACTAAACCATGTCCCTAAGTGCCACACCTACACATTTCTTGAACACCTCCACGGAAGGAGATTCCACCACCCCCCTGGGCAGCCTGTTCCAATCCTCTCAGAGAAGTTTTTCCTCACATCCAGCCTGAACCTCTGCTGGCACAGCTTGAGGCCGTTCCCTCTCGTCCTATCACTGTTACCTGGGAGGAGAGGCCGACCCCCACCTCACTGCAGCCTCTTTTCAGGTAGCTGTAGAGAGCAGTAAGGTCTCCCCTGAGCCTCCTCTTCTCCACACTGAACAGTCCCAGTTCCCTCAGCCGCTCCCCATCAGACTTGTGCTCCAGGCCCTTCACCACCTTTGTTGCCCTTCTCTGGACACGCTCCAGGGCCTCGATATCCTTCTTGTAGTGAGGGGCCCAAAACTGAACACAGCACTCGAGGTGACAGAACAAGAGGAGACTGCAGAGGATGTGTTCTGAGATAAACAGGAAGGCAGAAAAGATGTCTTGATGGCTTAGCCAAACCAAGTTAATTTCTGCCACCTGAAAAGATATGTGCGTGAATAAATATAATATATATTGCATATAATTACTTAATTCAGAATGACAATACAGTACTTTTAAAAATGTATTCAGATGATTAACAGGACTGAATGAAGATGTGACCTGACAAAGCAGTCTGGAAATTTGTGAATATGCCAAATTATATAGGAATACCACTGTATTAGTTCTAGGTGGGAAAGTTAAAAAGACAACTTAGCACATACTCATCGTAACTGCAGTTGACTTCAGTAATACATTAAAAAAAAAAAAAAAAAAAAAAACCTGAGAATTGCCTTGTTATTGCCTTGTTGGATGAGGCAAACCCCTCAGCAACTTTGTAGAGCTGCTTCCAGAGCAGCCCTTGCTCCCTTGCAGTCAGTCCCAAAGTTAGGTAGAGAAGTTCAGGTCACCCTCACGCACCCATGCAAGCTTTTCTGAAGAAAGGCTTTCTGTGTCTCCAGATTCACTACTTCTTAACACATTTCCTATGTGCCAATGGTCAAATAAGGATTTTACACATTCATTGCTTCAAATACTCTATCGGTCAACTACAGAATGGTTATAAGAAATACATCTATGTGAACCAGAGAGTGCAGGTTTTTCTTTGGCTCAATTCTTCACTGCAAAACAAATGGAGAGCTTTCTTAAAAGTAAGCTTTAACTTTGAGACGAAAATTCATTTAACAAACAAAAAAAGTTTTCCTTAAAGATAACGACAATTTGTTCTTTTATTGAGAGTAAGAAGGGTGTAAACATAGTCATATACAACTGTGTTCAACTAATTGCTCAGAAATACTAATTCAACTCAAGTACAGCAGCTGACATAAGTAATTATTAAAAAAAAAAAAACAACCTACATGGGAAATCCATTACCAAAATGACAGAAAGGTTTGTTGTCTGAAGAGAAGAAAGAAAGATGCATTTGCTGCCAAATACTAAGGTGACTTAAGAGGTGACTGAGATTTCTTTTCAGAAACTAACCACTGCTTTGTGTGAAAGAGTGTTCTCCTTTACAGTTTCTGTTGATAGATTTACATACAAAGAAAGAAAGGCCTGGCTGTCAACCATAGGAACTGCTTATAATATCTAGGAACAAGTGATGCTAATAAGAAATAGATGTATATGAAATGATAACAAACATGCAAATGAATAAAATTATGGAGCTGAACTAAATCCAAGACACGTAGTGTGAATGTTACTCACTTCAAAAAAACTTTTGCAAATATGTCTTTCAAAGTGTATGACCCAGCTAGGAAAGTATTTTTTAATTTAAAAATGTACATAAACTGGTTACCATTTTATTGCTACTTTGACAGCTGGCACATTGCTTCAATAAATTGTAAAATACCCCTGCAAGGAGAATAATTAAAATTTCTACCCTTTGTATTTCATGTATTTCCAAGAATCTTAATAAAATTCTAAAGCTTAATAGCATGAAATGTGCATTCAACATCCTGAGCCTAAGAAGTCCTCTGCCTGTCTCTTTCTTCCATGTCTCATGGGACAGGATTGTGTAACATTACTTTACTATTTACAGTTTCCAAAATGTTAAAAGAGCTACTTGCTGTTAGTTCCAACTTTTCCTTGTCAGCTAGCAACAATTCGAAATATTTATTTAAGAGCTCAGCTAGACACAAACAACGCTCTCCATGCATTCAGGGCTTACAAAAGCATTACTACATCAGAGTAGCTATAGCAATATACTTTTAAACTATGAGCTGGGAAAATTCAATTAACAAATGTTGGATTATTTTATTTTTATATTTTAAATATTATGGTCTTGTGTTGCACTACAGATGGTTCTGCCTTTAGCTATGCTCAGAATCAGGAGCAGGGGAAAGAAATATTAGAAAAGTTCCTAGTTTACTTTCACTAGTCTCTGAAAATCACTCCCAGTGCAGGAACTAAGGAATGTCATTTAGCACTGTATCTCTAGCACAGCCTTTATGTGCCAGACTTTAGGAAGGTCCTTCCCACAGGATATAATTTCTAACAGAAATTTTCCATGGTTATTTATGAATAAATCTATTTAATACTACTACTTTGCAGTATCATTGCATATGGCTATTCATATGTACACATGTACAAGGGGAAAAAAAAAAAAAAGGGCAAGGCTGTGTACGTGTTGCTTCTGGTTCAGGTAAAGTTTAATCTCAGTCTGTGACTTTGTGGCTTATACCTATCACAGATATGCAATGATACTCGTAGTCTTCATTTCTTCTCAATATTCACAATAGTCATTTGTGTACATTCATAAGCTATCATTATAAGTATACAATGTGAATTCCTTGGGAAAATAGGGTATATCCTTAGCACAATGAGCTCTTTTCCCTTCAGCTGACTGTAAGCCATATATAGACAACAGAGCTGTCAGACCACCTCATAGAAAAGACTGCAAGAAAAACTCATCATTAGGTTCTTGTGTGATGCTTCTAGTCGTTTTCTCTTGTCAAAGTGACATTGTCACAAGTTACTGTTTTGTTTGGTGATATTGATAAGTATCCAGAAACAAGACGACAGAAGGTGCCAAAATTAAGTAATGTATCCCCTTAGGAAACACTATACATTATTAAATAGCAAAAGATTACTACTAGGGTCTTCTCTTTCACTTTCTGGTGCTTCTCCCTGAATCTGACCTTAAAAATTTTTCCCCACCATCAAGATAATCCCAAGTCCTGTAGAACTATTGTTTCCTTGTGCAAAACTTCTGTATTTTACACAAAGGGAAGTTCTTCATACCAATGACATTTATGTCTGGAGTTATACCTTCATTTTTTAAATAGGCATCTGTGTCGGTGCAATCCAGCTGATCTCTTCTGCTGTGTCTGTCCCTAACTGCAAGATCAGGTCTCGTCCAGCTTCCCCCATCTGCCACTGAACTCCCATCCCACCTGCCTCATCAGGACTTCAAGTCCTGGCTTCTGCACTCAACCAGGAGGCTATTGCACCTTGTCTGGCCTTGCACTGGTGCAAGGGTCTGCTTTTTGGCCAGATGCCCCTCTTTCCTGGCTGGTTTCCCACAGTGACCTTGACTTGCTACTTAAGCCCTGGGGATTCTTAACAGCAGTCTCCTCAGCTGTAGCAGTGATCTGTCCCTCCATCCAGTTTCTAGTGAAAAGCCCATCAGTACAAGATCTTGTCAAACTTTGTCCCATAAATTTGAAACTAATTTAAACTGTCTTCTTAAAGCTTAAATTTCAACCTGGCGCTTCAATTTAAATAAGGAAACTTAGCTTGCCAAGATGTGACTATTTTAAGTTAAATCGAAACAGGGTTTCTTCTTCTTTGATAAATACTATTTTTTTGAGAAAAGCGACCGCGTTTTTTCATCTCACTTTTCAGCAGCTCATCATGATCTACTATGTAGTATAGAACAAGGTAAATCTGAAAAACTTTGGAAGTTCCCTTGTATTAATACTCCTTGGAGGTAGCTCAAAGGGGCACAATTTGGAGTGTCTGGTAAATTATAGTGGTTATGCTATTAAA
>VXAV01001492.1:27445-38117 GCA_013399715.1 Alectura lathami | reverse complement strand
ACACAACATCTTTTGAAGCAAACATTTTTTCTGACATTTGAAAAAAATACAAAGATATTTTATACCTTCAAGACACTGTGTCTAAGACCTGACTGTGAATCATCAGTTTCCACAAAGGAGAATGACCTATCAAGACTGATTGGTAACTTGCAAGTCCTAAATGGAATGCATCATTAAAAAAATGGAGATACACTTTCAACTGATAGTATGTCAGCTAGAATCGACCAAAATCCACAAACACTCATTTCAGATAGCCTACTAGTACACTTGTAAGTCAAAGAATTTGACTTGGAGCTGTAATGAATTCTATTTACTGATAAGCTGGAATGAAAATAAAAGACCAGATTTTGCACTTAAATCAATTATATACAATACAGCTGAGGTATACTGCAAAAACTTGCAGAAATTTGCTAAATCAGAAATAAGAATATATGCAAGCTTATGCAATCTATGCCTCTTCCCTACAAATTATGCAAAAAAAAAAAAAAAAAAAAAAAAAGTCTTCAAACAAGGATTTTAGTGCATCTTTTTGTTTTCATGCTGTTTTCATCACATTGGCTTCTTCCACCTGCTGCATTTAGGCAGTATGTAAAGGAGTTTTAAGAGCTGCAAAGTGCCAAATTGACAAGAAAGTCACTGACATTAGTATGGTAAGGTAATATATGATGAGACAGATACATTAAGTTGATATAGCTTTAGTTCAAGTATCAACTGAGTCAGGGCCAATTTGACTAGTATTTTAAAGCAACATTTGTTAAAAAAAAAATCATCCTAAAAAGTCATGTCATGGATAACTAGGGTTAAAAATATATTAGACTGCTATAAGCACATAAAGTAATTGTTTGTCCCTCAGGTTTGTCACCTGCTGCTTCCTCCGTGGCCAATGGACCTCCCCACAACAAAACTCATACAGTTCGCTAAAAGGGGATGTCTTATGCACCAGTGATACAATATTTGTCTGCCAAGTACAGAGGAGCAAACACTGGTGGAGAGTTTCAGATAAGGTAGTTGGTGTTGCTGCCTGCTGAGGGGAGACATCTTGTACTTCACAGATGCTGAACTGGGAACGGCTTTTTACTCTTTTTTAAATACAATTTTTACTCAGTTCAGTGTGAAAAATAAGATTATTCAAGCTGAAAAAAAGCAGGATTGACTATATACTGAACATATTAATAGTGCCAAAATAGAATTCTAGTGCAATTGCTAAGTTCTTCTACATTCAGATGTCTCATCTCTATAATGGTATCCTGTTTACCTTGAGTTAGCCTATAGACTTGTAAGAATGTGATAGAAGGTGGTGTGGAAAAAACATTTCCAGCATTCAAACTTATACATTTAATAAACAGACAAGTTATCCACAAAGACTGAGGGTTTTAGTACTACAGCATTCTTAGCATCACTTTGAACACAAAGATTTTCTACTGATTTCATAGGAATAAAGGAAACATCCTGGGAGCTGTGTGAGGTCAAATCTTCCTATATGCATCTGTCGAGTAAATGTAAGTGTGTTAATAACAGATAATGGTACAGATGTTAGTGAACTTATATTCAATTCCATTTCCATTTTAAATTCTATTAACAACTTGAGGAGATTCATTACTAATAATTCAGATATAATATATTCCTCAAATTTACATGATCTTCCATAAACAACTCATAACTTTTCTTGAAACATCATCCTCTGAAGAACTAGCTAACAGAGAAAGTTATATAACCTAGGAAGTCATTCAAACCTTTTTTTTTTTCACATTTGTTAGCAAGAGACCTGACACTAAATGTTCCCTTCTTACTGGGTAAAATAAAATAAAATAAAATAAAATAAAACAAAATAAAATAAAAAGGCTGAATACCTGGTTTACACCTAATGGAAAATCAAGTTTATTCCAGCAAATGAGTTCTTGTCACAGGCTTCCAGTCAACTTCTGTTCATCAGAGGATCATGGCTTACATGTCAATAACTCCATCACAAAATTGCTGAATAATTTAGGGTAGAAGGCACCTATGGATGTGAGCTAATCTAGCTTCATGATCAAATCAGGGTCAGACCTGAAGATCCAGCTTCAAAGTTAAAGTAGATTGATCAGGGCCATAAGGGCCACGTCCAGTTGAGTTCTGGCGATATCCAACAGTGGAGATCCCAGCCTCTTCCAGCCATATGTTTCAATATTTGGTCACTCATACACAATTTTTTTCCAGATACCCATTAGGAATTTTTATTGATGCCTGTTCATTGTGCCCCTTCAGGAAGAATCATGATATTTTTCTTCCTACAATCAAGAATAGCTTTTCTTTGATAGTACTACTTTGAATCTTGTTTGTTCAATGTGCTCAAGTGTACTGAAATTCAAAGACTAACATGTACTGAGCAAGACACAGGCATTGAAGAACTAGTGCAGGTAAGTACAGTACCTGTAGTACAGTACCTGTTTACCTCTGGCAATAAAGAGTAGTTTTTCCTTCTTGAATTTAAATTTTTCATGATTCATGACTACAACAATTAGTCTCCGTCATATTTATATGTAAAGATTACTTTTAGGATATAATTTAAGCTATAATTTGTGTTAACGAACAATAACAACAACAAAAACAGAAGGGAAAGAGCATTCTAAACTAAGCCTGGGAAATGCCACCTATCAGTGATCATTGCTTCTTTCACAGATATCAGCTAGAAACTGATTTCTCCAGCTGTAGGAAACTGCTTATTCTTTCCTTCCAACAAAACCGATACAAAAGTCTGAGGGAAAGTAAGATTCCAGCATTACAGCTTAAGGAAAAGAAAACTAGGAAGCTTTCAGTGAGAATTACCACAAGCTTTCATTTTTAAAAAGCATACTAATTAAGGTAGCTCAGATTATAACAATTTCTGAGTTGTCCTATAAAAACAGAGGTAGTTAAATTTCCAGATATTTCAAAGAAGGAGGATGGAACCAAACTAATATTCTGAATGATTTTAGATACCTTTCTTACCTCCATAAAAATTAGATAAAAAAGATCTCAAATTGCAAAGGTTTTTTTTGATCATCCTCTCTATAGGAGGAGGATGGTGAATTTCCACACATCCAATGTCTAAGCTGTAAAATGTTTATTGGAATATTGTGGAATTTTGTGCCTCTAGCACATCTAAAACATTTTATTATCTTTATAAATAAGCTAACACTATAGCATCAAAAAGAGATTGTGATCAAATTTGTGTTTGTTGTCATGTCACTTCTATAAACAATCTTAAACTCATCACTCTTGAAGGTTATAGGGAGATGAGAAGAAGGCATAAGAAATCTTCATACAAGTTTGTGTTAATTATATTTAGGAATCTCTAAATATATTACAGACTAGCATCAAAATAAGGTACTTCATATTTCAAGTACTCTTCCATAAGAGAGCTAATGACTTTTAGACTGATTTTAGTAGTAGTTTTGAAAAAGTTACAATTTACTTTTGAAACTAATTCCTAGAATTATTACTTTGTAAGAGGTTCTAATTACTGCAGGTTGATCGTTCCCAGGATTTTCCACAAACATTTTTTTGTGGTTTATGGTAATTCCTTTCAAATCATTGCAATATTGAATTACTATACAAACACTGTTACTATTTTGCTGATGTTACTTCAAACATGGATGAAAGTAAGTATGACCAAAACCAAGTTCTGTCCTTTCATTCAAGTCCATCTGGCCTCAGAAGAATTGACGCAAAGTAGAGGGACAGCTAGGGATATATTTTGTCAAGCCAGTCTTGACTTCATACGAAACGCAGTTTGGGTCTATCGGGGGAAGAGGGAAAAAAGAGAGTTGGGGATAGACACTGCAGAAGATATAAGCAGTTAAAAGGCTTTTGATATCTTTATGCAAAACCATTCTAACAATTGCTGCAAAGATACAAGTTAAAACAAATCAAGAAAAAAGAAAACACAATTCCTCATCTACTCTGGAACCACACTGCCTAGCCCAAGTACTGATATTCAGGCTATATGATGAAGATAGAAAGTTTCCTGTGTAGATGTTCTGCTGTAAAAACAATGCTGCAATACTTAATTTTTAGCATAAATAGTTCATAAAATGTAAACATCAACCATTAATGAAGTAAATGCTTTTTCTATTGCTATTCTATTGCTTTGCATGTATTATTATTACCTATATCAAATCAGAAGAGAATAAAGGGAAAATGTTTTGAAAGCACAGATGCCAGAAAAGTCAGATGAACAGAGTATTTGCCTGTGCTAGGAAACAGAAGAGTTCTATACACAATTCTTAGCATTTCCACACTGAGATCCTGACCAGCGTATACAAGTCCAAACCTTTTTCCAACAGTAATCTGAGTTCCATCTGCTACTGTTTAGACTTGCTGAAAAATGTGAAACTAGATTAGCAAAATCAGTATTTGCAAAAATAAGACTAATGGTTCCCTCAGATACTATCAGAAGTGACCTGATTTTAGTTGACCTTGCCCATGCCTTCAGGATAAATTAGATGAGTTTTCAGGATGCCCTCCAGCCTGAGGCTCTCATATCCATTATAAGAGCTCGATGCTTGCTTAACTTACTACATTCTTTGTTTCCCAAAGTGACACAAGGAACTGATAATAGGCATTGTTTATATAATTACTCCCTTCTTTTGACACTGCATAACAGCATCTACAGGTTTACAGACCTGCTTTGAAGCAACAACCACAATTTATCCTGTGAAAGCTACATCAGACAAGAGTTAACATATTCTAGAGCTATGCATACCATGAGCTGCACTAAATTCAGGAAAATTTAATCTAATTCTTAGATCTTTACAAGACAATATTGAAAGTAATAAAAGTTCGTAACTTCTAATCGAGCCTGTACATTTTGTATATGCTGAGAAAATTAATGGACCACTGATACAAAATCACTGGACTTCTGTCCGGTTTTAACAGAAGGTAAAGGTGAAAATACTGAAACATAAAATATCTGTGAATTACTTCATAAAACAAGCTTTTCAGCTCATCTCATTGTGTAGATGCAGTACATGAACATTTCAGGAGGCAGGCTGAACATAGACCATGAATGCAGAATTAAAACAGCTCATCAGCTTTTGTGGGACTAAAAATTATTTTACAGAACTTTCTGAACAAGACAGCAAAACACAAAATAATTTGGGGTAAGGAGAAAACGTACAGTAGAATAGCTATCCTATTGTGGAAAAAACAATAGATTGATTAATAATTTATTATATTACCAAGTAGAATTTTAAATGTTTACTCTAGTCATCCTTTTGGGCTTTAAAACTACATGTTTGCATTCATCTGTTTGTTCCCATTTGTTCCAGTGAGACATTTTGGGTGCCAATGACAACAATCTTTTTCTCTGTGCATGCTGACACCTCATATTCTCAATGTGCAAAACTCTTTTGAGCCTCCTGAAGACAACTTTGTAAGTAAACAAATTACACTGAGTTCAGTGCTTTTATCAGGTATGCATTGTGACAGTTTAGATTATATAGTCCCAAACAGGAAAACAGCCTGCAGTGCTTTGCAGTGTTGTGAAACTACAAAAACAACATAATTAGGTTAGAAACTGTTTAAAACACTGTCCACAGTATTGAATGGAAAACTTCACAAACCTTAGCCACAGAATTTCTGAAAATATTTCTGTATAGTTAAGTTATAACAGATAAATCTTCACATTTGAGGAAAAAAATTCAAAGCTCAAATATAATTTTTATTAACTGGATCGAGAGACAAACCAGAGATGTAATTTCACATGTAGGCAACTCTAGTCCTCCATCTAGATGAATGTCACCTCTGTAGAAAATCCCATCTATGTAAATTAGAGTTTCTGTTGCTTATGCTTAATTTAAGAAAGGCAAAATATTGTTATGATTAATATAACACCATAATTAACAGTTCAAATTGAAGTTTTGCTTTTCTTTGAACAATTTAAGAATATTGTAGCCACTGCATACTCACAGTTCTTTTTGCACACTCACCATAATTTCCAGAATTAGAACTAATGTTAGACTTCAAAATAAAATTTAACACTAAGAAAATGCTTAGTCCCAGATCTCTTCATACTTTGTCTTCTGTTTCTCAGTTCTGTCAACCTGCCTAGCAAATAGCTTTTTAGTCAGACTGAAAAAAATCATCAAAAAGTTTTTCTAGGAGTTTTCCGGGTGGAAAATCCATAAATAAGTAAAAAAACATGTTTCGTTGACACTAGTCTTGGTGTTGGTATAAAGCAATCATTTTCTAGCCTACCAAACAGAAGCATGTAGAGAACACTGTCTTAAGTGATGGATGCACTGTAGGACCACAATGACAATCTATGAAACTTGGATTTTTTCAATACAGTGGTATGTTTAAAAAAAATGGATGAATTCACGTCTTGGTATTCCAAGAGAGAGGTGAAAAAACATTGTACCCCATTACAGCTCAAATTAAGAGTGGATCAAAATAGCTTCCTGTGAAATAAAGCATAGCCACTAATAAAAATATCCTGATACCAGGAAGAATTAAGAGTAGAAAGTGATTAGTTTATTTTAGAAGGACATCATATGAGTATCTGCCTAGCTTGATCAGAAAAAGTTGTGGTTTTATGTATGAATTATACTCCTCTAATGTTACCACAGGTAGTATTAATTTACTACAGTTGAACAGAAAATAGACGTGAGGAATCTGATCTCAATTTTGAAGGAAAAGGATTCTAAGCAAGTTTTCCCATGAGCTTTGCCACTCCCCAAATACTCAGGCTCACAACATTTTTGAGGACTCCTTGGCATTTGGAGAAAGCTACGGCCTTTACTTCAAAAGGTGAAAGCCTGAAGTCTTCCTGACAGTGTGACAAAATCAGAATTAGTAATGAGTGGGAGCACTCTAGCTGGAGGAATGATCATCAGTGTATGATAACATTGTTCCAGCTGGGGCTGCCCATTATCTCAGGTAACACCAGACAACTTGCAAATGCAGTAACATACAAGTCAAATGCTGTGGCAAACAAGCCAATAAAACACTGGTGGAAAATGTGTTCAGCATTCAGCATGTATGACTATGAAGACTACAAGTAAGCAAAAACATTTATATGCATTGCTGAAGCTGCATGTGTCCACAGCATCATATAACTTACATCAGCTTAAACTTTTGTTTCAGGAATTTTTCAGAAGAGGTAACTGGTATGTATGCAAAGAATTTTCAGTGAAATAAAGATGAAAACATTCTATGTAATTTGATCTTTTGCACTTTGTTCATCTAAACAGGAAATGAGAAGTGGATAGGATCACTCGTTTTTCTGCATCCTGGGAAATGGTTAGTTTTAGACAGTGTGCAGTTCCGATGGTGCTGTGTGACCCAAGTGGAAATATGCAAAGAGCATCCACTGGATATTGGCTTTAACAAAAAATAAATAAAAATAAAAATCCAGCCTTCATTTTTGGAGAAATTTTAAACAAGTATATAATCAAGATTTTAGAACAATAATAATACAAAATGATTAGACACTGACATAGGAAGTTATGTATCATAGAATCATAAAGGTTGGGAAAGACCTCTAAGATCATCTAGTCCAAACATCAACCTAACACCACAATGCCCACTAAACCATGTCCCTAAGTGCCACACCTACACGTTTCTCGAACACCTCCAGGGAAGGAGACTCCACCACCTCCCTGGGCAGCCTGTTCCAATGCCTGACCACTCTCTCAGAGAAGAAGTTTTTCCTAACATCCAACCTGAATCTCCCGTGGCACAGCTTGAGGCCGCTACCTCTCATCCTATCACTGTTGCCTAGGAGAAGAGGCCAACCGCCACCTCACCACAACCTCCTTTCAGGTAGTTGCAGAGAGCAATAAGGTCTGGTATGGTAAGCAAATGGTAAATTAATTTACCGTTAACTAACCACGATTAGTTACATTATGACTGTTAGTAAAATAACTATGCCTGAGACCACTCTCCAGTGCTGAGGCCAGTCACCGCTGAATAGCCAGCATTCGTAATGGTAAACTTTCTCATCCTGCAAAACAGGGTCACACACAAACTGCCAGTTGGGAATGATTCCTGGAAATGATCACTCTAATGCACAGACTGAACTCAAGCAGCCTGAGGGAGTGCCACTTGGCACCGTCCAAAAGCAATACAAGGTATTGTTCTAGCTGGTTGGCAATGCAGACCGTTGAATGCCAGGGCATAGAGACATTCCTGGCTGCTATTTAATTTACCGGCATAGATACAACTGCATACAAGCGCTATGTTTGCAGTTGCTGAAGTACAAATAGGACAACCAACTATAATAATCAGAGATTGAAGTAAATGAAAATTTTGCAGATTGGGTGACATACTTCGTATTATTTTGCATAAGCATGTTCTAAAGCTTCTTACGATTATTAAGGTGAATGCAAAGAGTTACGTCAGCTCAACATTAAAAACCACAGCAATGGATTTTAGGAGTACTATTTCTGAAAGTGTTTGGTATCAAGTTTTCATGCAAACTTTTAAAATTTCCATTAAATATATTTTAATGAAATTCAAAACATTTTAAACATACGTGTTTATTAATGCTGTATTACCTGGACTGCCTGAATATGAACATTACAATAATTAAGCCATATTTGCAAGCCTGTCAAGCCCCAAATTCTGTCCTAATTAAAGACCATTATCAAAATTTCACAAACTTTAAAATGACATGGAAATAAAACATTGCAATAGGCAGATATGGGATAGCACTCTTAGAAGTGTCAAATGATTGATATCTGACCAATCTCCTAAGATGCAACTGTGCTAATAATTTATTTTTTGCCACAATCAGGTGAAAAAAAAATTAAAAAAAAATTAAAAATATTAACTTATATGTAGGATGGAATTAAAAAAATATATAATGTATTCTGCTTAATTTTAACATGAATATTAAATACATTTGGAATAATTTCAAAAGGAGGTACTGTTTCAGAGGAAAAAACAATCAAAACGTGTCAAGTGATTCAAATGTACATTTGTAGATCTTAGTATTTTGGTCAATATTTCTTGCTCAACCCTCACTTTTCTAATGTTATTTAGTCCTGCTGCTCTTTGAAAGGATTCTATTGTTTTCATTTTGGCTAAACTTGCTGTTCCACTGTAGCTTAAACAAGTCTAATCCAGAGCTGTTGCCAGTCCCCTGCCTTCATTACATGAGTACTTGAATCTATGCAGCCGGATGGTTCTAAATCATTTGTCTAAATTTTCATTCATCTGGATGAGATCTGGGATCTAGCCTACTGTATTTCCATAAACCTGTTACAGCTGATATCAGTGGGCTGGACTGCATATCCAGACACAGGGAGGAGAGAGAGAAGATAAAACTACATGGGAAATTAGAGTAGCTTTCTCATGGCAGTAACTTATTCAGGTGGCTCACACACTTTCCCTTAGTTTAACTGATTTTCAGGACTGATTCAACTTTGTCACCATGATTTCAATGCTAATACATTCAAAGATAGTTGTTCAGCTTGTCATCAATACTTTGCTTACAAAAAAGCAGCAACTATAAAGTAGTAACACCAAGAATTGATTTACATTCCGAATATGCTTATGAATAATGCATTTTAGATTTATTTTAATCAATAAAATTAAATTATTCATAACGAAAAATAGTTTTTTGACTAGCTTCAACAGCAAATATTTATAATAAAAATGAGAGTTTTCATTATGCCCAGTTCTTAAATCAATATCCATTATAGTCTTCTCAGAGGTTATTCCGCTGGATTGACAATGTCCTGAAAATAAGTTATACAGAGTTTTAGTTGGGCATGACTGCAGTTCTGCAAAGATTTTTTCTTAGCAGGAGTACTTACTTTCCCAAATTGGATTCCATTGAAAATCATTGCAACAACAACAGCAGTGATAAGTTTGAGAGACAAGAAGGATAATATAATTCTAAAAAGAAACCAAACAGTCAATTTGCTGATTGTGATTAAAATGTTTCCCACTGTAATTAGCATGACTTAGAAAACAAAATTCACCTAGTAGGGACCTTCAAAGATCATCAAATCCAACTACCTGACCACTTGAATGCTAAACAATAGTTAGAGCATGTTATCAGCATTATCCAAATGTCTCTTGTGCAGTGACAGGCATGAGGCATCAACCACCTCTCTAGGAAGCCTGCTCCAGTGTTTGGCCATCTTCTTTGTAAATAAATTTTTCTTAATGTCCAGTCTGACCCTCCCCTGGTACAGCTTTGTTCCGTTCCTGTCCTGCCATTGATGACCAGGAGTGGGAAGTCACTGAAGGGACAATGTCTTTTTCTGTTGTTTCTCAACTACATTAAAACATTAAAGACTCATTGGAAACCTTTGACATTCCCACATTTTTTCCACAGGGATTGAAAAGTGAAATTGAAAGACAGATGTGTAGATAATGCATGGAGTTTTGCACTGAATTAAAACCTGCGAAAACTTAATCAATGTAGTTAAACAAGACCTCAAGAATTAGTAAGCGAAATTTAGTCTAGGAGCTAATGGATGATAAATGCAGAATAGTTGCAGGTAAATAGAGTCAGAGTGGGAGACAGGTGAATTCTCCAAGAAAGACTGTCAGGTACAAAACAGCACCATTAAGTGGGAATGGGATTTTCTGCATACAGGTTCAGTAAAGATAAGCCTTAGAGGAAAACAGTCTTTTAGAAGGCAATGCAATGGTGGTGACTACATAAGCTGGAGAGGAGACATGCAGGCAGAAAGCTTCA
>VXAV01001492.1:0-12376 GCA_013399715.1 Alectura lathami | reverse complement strand
CGATATATTAGATTTTTTTTTTCTAAATATAGAGAAAACAAACCTCCACTGCTCTCTAGTTACCATAGCAACTGTAAGGTATTATGGCAATTACTGAGACCAAACATACGCATATAGCTTTTCTATGTATAAAACTAATGTCTGAAACAACTACACTTCATGCAAAGAACATTTTCCCCCATTTTTTCATGTTTTAATGTGACCCTTTAATGGAAATAATGGAGTAGAGATTTGTTAGAATACTGTTGATACAAAAACAGTAAGAATAGTTGAAGCATTTGTGGTTTTGTAATCCATTTGTGTAACAGAAGCAAAATATGTAATAATTGCTGAACTGTTGGGTTAGTAATTGGAAGGGAATCAATTTCAAAAAAAAAACAAAAAAAAAAAGCAGTTAGTCCTACATTAACAGACTAATAGGGTATAAATTAACAGGGAATGTTAAGAGGCATTCTAAGCCACCCACAACTTGTTCTGTAAACCTATTTCTCAGAAACTTTATTTTATAGACACAGCTTACCTGTCCATTTTTTTTCCTCCCTGCATTCAGTTTACAGCAACATCTCACTTGAAATGCTGTGATATTGTGGGAAAGAGAATCAGAATGCTTAATTTAAATAAAAAAGTAATCTCAAGTTATCCTTAAGCCAAATAAGAGAACTTATGGTTAATTCTATTTTTTGAAGTTCATACTGGCTCATGGTATGCAAAGTAGTCTAGATTTACATTAGCTTTTCTTGCTGTTAATAGTTACTAAAATAACTATGACAAAAGAAAAAGACCTTTTGAAGTGTCCTATTTTCTTTCATGAAAATTCTACTATGATTAACAGTTTTATCTCCAATCATTTGTCAGATCTGAACTGCAACAGTGCAACTTTATATGTTATACATCAGTTTTGTATCATGGTATTTGTCCTCTTCCGGGCATTCACTTCAAAAAAAACAGCAAAACAAAACCTGCTGCTAACTGAACTGGTGTAAAGGCTTAGAAGTTTGTTCAAATACCTTGTTTGTTACATTAATGAATATCAATAGGATTGAACACAGTATGTGTCTCCAGAAGAGAGGTACCTCAAAATGAGTGCTGAGAAGACTGCTACATTCTCAGAGGCAAGGATTCCCATGCTGGCAGCAACAGCAGCAACACCTTCTTGCTCTGGGCTAGGCATTATGCAGGAGGGTTTCTATTGCTCAGCAAATATGCACTGGTTGCTTTGAAGTAACCTTTTGAGCTAATGGTTCACACGATAATTTGGGAACCTGTTCTCACAGGCTGTTAAATGCTTGCCACAGGATACTTCAGCTTCTGGAGAAAGGTGCAAGATCCCTTTGCCGGTACCCAAGAGAATGTAAATCAGCTATGAACTGAATCCAGCATGTATTAACTTGGGGTCTCAGATATGCTAAAACAGCTACACTACTAAGTAGCTTATAGTAGAGGCAGAATAAGTCCACATCTGCTTGTATCATAGACATACTGATTGCAGGATGGAATAAGAAGAATCAGGAACCTAGCAGTGTTCATTAATCTGGGCTTTAACCTCTAAATATAACGCTTTTAGAAGTGTAATTTTAGGATAAGCAAATCTGTCACATGCTTACATTGAAAGTTTATGTGTAAATCCAGCAAAATACTCGCTCTGATCTCCATAAAAAGTCAACTCTACTTCCAGGAGAAATTTTATTTTCTACATCCCTCTTATTTTTTTTTTTTTTTTTTCCAAACAGAAACTTGGGCAGCTTCAAATATTTAAGATAGGATAAAAATGTTTCTAATTTTTCCACGTCCTACATTTCTAAGGAACTGTAAATGTACAATACTTGACCCATATCATGAGATTCGGAGGGTTCCAACTAGAATATTTACTGTTTGCCAATAAACCTCAGGAAAGCCTTAACTAAAAATAAGACCTCAGTATCTGAGGACTGGTTCTTTTTACTCTGAAAGCATATCTCAAAGACCAGAATTAGGGCTATGGCTACCTTCACTCTTTGGTGGAAAACAAGTATGTATCTGAATGCATGTATTTTCCAAGCCAAATTTTAAATATCAAACTGAGCTCAACTACAGCAGTGCCAGTGTTAATAACATCATCATTTTCCCTAGTATGCTAAAATGTTAGTCTTGGTACATAGCAAGAAGCAGCCAAATTAACTCAGTGCACAAAATTAGGAGCTGAAATTTGAAACAAGACAGGCACCCATCACAACTTCAGGAACATTAGTAAACTGAACCAACCCCTGTCGCAATCATCCACTTTTCTCTTGTAAGAGCAATATTAAGTAAAACAAGTAAACCCAAAATTAGTATTCACTATTCATTTTTGAACCATGTAGCTTCCCCATGTAGGGGAGAAATGACAAGGAGAGAAAAACAAACTAACCTGTTCTAATTCTGTCAGAATAGTTAAGAAATGTAATGCAATTAGTTTCTCTTCAGAGAAATGTGTGAGAAATATGTTCATACTCAACATAAAATTTAATCTCACTTGTGATTTTCTTTTAATCTTTCTTATTTGTCTATTTCAAACTAAGTGGGCTAAATTCAGCTATATATTGAATGACAGTTTTGAATTCAATTATGTTTGGATTTAGAACAATTGAAATGATGAAAAAAATTATTGGTGTATTCCAATTTTTCCCAAATCAGAAGAGTTGCTAACCAGAGCAATAGGTCTTATAACTTTAGGATGACAAAAGAGTACAATCACATGCACAAAATACAAAGTACAGTGCTGCAAAACCATATCTGTAGGTAAATTAACAGTAGGTGTGGAATAAGATGTTATCATAGAATCACAGAATGGCTTGGGTTGGAAGGGAACTCAAAGATCATCTAGTTCCAACCCCCCTGCCGTGGACAGGGCTGCCAACCACTAGCTCTCTGGATCAAACTGCCCAGGAACCCATCCAGCCTGGCCTTGGACACAGCCAGGGATGGGGCAGCCACAACTTCTCTGGGCAGCCTGTGCCAGCGCCTCACCGCTCTCTCAGTGGAGAATTTCCTCCTGATGTCCAACCTAAACCTCCCCTCTTGCAGTTTTAGCCCATTCCCCCTTATCCTACCATTATCCACCCATGTAAAAAGTTGGTCCCCCTCCTGCCTGTAAGCTTCTTTTAAGTACTGGAAGGATGTTGCAAAATTGTTAAGAGCCTTTTTAGGAGAACTGACTGAATGCTACATCCAGCCTTGGGAAACCATTCAGAAGAGCATTTCTGGTAAGTGGCTGGACAATCAGGCTGTGGTATGCCATGAGGCCTGAACTCAGAAAGCTGCTTTCAGGAGGTTGTAAGAAGCCAAGCTGCTCATTAACTTGGAAATAACCTTGCTCAGCAATTGCTGAAGATGGCCAGAGATTCCTTCTAGAGGACACTGCACAGTGTAACTACTCTTACACTGAGATTTCTGGTGAATGGGAGTTAAAGATGTGACCTGATGACCCCAGGAAAGGGTCTGTGAAAGGGTGAGCAAAATTAATGTGCTTCTGGTTTCTGCCTGACTTACATCAAATTCAGAGAGCGTGTTAGCTTTTGTGCTGAGCCTAGATCAGGAAACTAGCAAAACATGTTTAACTAGATTTTAAAATATCCGTCGCATGTCCCTTGCAAGTGCATTTACTGTTACGTGAGGCCCTGAAAAATAGATGGTTTTTACACCAGATATTCTGCTTATGCTTCTGTTAAATTCTCAGAGCAAACTTCCCCCAGCTGTAGTGAAAGGACAAAGACCGGGATGCATGGAGAGAGAGAAGCAGTGGTGCCGTACTGGGAGGAGGAACAGCATCATCTGGAGCATGAATAGCTTCAGCATAAAAACGTGAGGGTTCTGCACACAGCTCCATTGAGCAGCAATGTACAAAGACACTTATCTAATCCTCTAAGACTGCAGAAGACTCACTGAACTGTTGAAGAAACACTGGAGTGCACTGACATTCATTCTCAGAAATAATTGAGACAAGAAAATCTACTCCTTCAGCTGTAGTGGACACTCCAAAGTAAAACTGAATTTAGCAAGCAAGAATAAATAGCGTATAGTTTCAACGTGAAGAAAATCCTATGAAATGAAGAGGAGAAGCATTACAAAATGTAAGAAGAAGCTGTCACTCAGAAGTATTTTAGGAAGCTATAGTATACAAATGGCCACAAAATACAAAACCTGGTCTTTTGAGTCTGAAAAACGGAATCATAATACATCCCAAAGGTCTATAACATCCTGATAAAATGTAGATTAAACTTACTGGTTATAGTGATATACTGATCGTATTTCACATAGCCTTCTTGACTCATTGTTTTCACTCACGAAAATTATTTATTTCTTAAAGGTGTCAGCTGTAGCATGTATTTGTTTTCAGCTTGTATATAGCAGATATTACATACAATCTCTTTTTCCAGAAACATCTGAAGGCTTTATAATGTGCCTTTATGCAGCTCTTCCTTAAACACTTAGGCGTAATTACTTTAAAGCTCCATTTCTACCCAGACAACTCTATATGAACAAGTATTTATCTCTATAATCCTTCACTCTGACATAAAGCCTCAGTAATGGCAGACATGACAAACTACTTGCTTAAACCCAGACATTGTGAAAATACTTTTGAACTGTTCTCTAAAAGAGAAAAATAATAATAATAATAATAAAACTTTTTAATGAGCTCGTCTGTTTGAATCCGGTTTCAGCCTACCAAACAGACTTCAGATTCCTAAGAACGTGCACCCGAGTTTGAGCATATATCTTCTTCATGAATACTTTAGTTTTCTTAGATGAAACAAGATTAATAATGTTCTGAGCAAGACTTACGGATGCACATAATTATTCACAGTGAATTGCAAGATCCCATGTTCATATCTCTCTGTTAGATGATATCTAAGAATATGGTATTTCCTGCAGGGTGGCAGCTCGAAGAACTTAGTGCTATTTAGACCAAATATAAATTTACAGCCATGCTTCTAGCCTCAAACATATTTACTTATGAAGGAAACCATGTTTTCTTTAGTTTTCTTTAGGCTGGATAAGCTGAAGGCTTCCTCCAAATATGCAGCACTTTTGTTGGAGTACATGTTGTTGACAAGTCTGGAGTGAGACCTGATGGTTAGTTCACCTTACAAGATAAAGAATTGTCCAAATACTGTATTATAGATGCTTTGTTCTTTTATCTTCAAAATGCTTAAAGAAACCATGGTATGTTCTAGAAAACTATTCAAGGAATGAGCAGTAAGTGCCAAAATCTCTCCCTAACGAATCTTAACCAGGATAGTCTGGCATTCAATACAACCACTGCAACATAGACCCTACTTACTAGGCAGAACAGCCCTCAGCCTTGGAGGACATGTCCTGTCGTGTAACTGTGAGAGGGGAAGAGGAAAGTGAGCGCTCATCCAGACTGGAGACATTCTCTAAAATAATACAACTTCCTGCTTCACATATATGTGAGTGACAGAAGACTATTTTAAGCTGCAATAGCTGCAGTAAAGTTTGTTTGGCAAGAGTCAAATGTAATGTCTCTCAAATTCTCAATTATCCTGTCTTTACAACCTATAAAGTTGCAAAGAACGTTATTTCATACCTGCATGAATCTAGCCTTGAAAACATTCTTTCCTTATCCTTCCCTTGCCCATCTTCTCCTGTTGCACCAGGAGCTTCTGTTCACAGCCCTGCTGCGACTCAGACTCCTTTGCCTGAGTCTGTTTCTTGCTGTGTCCACTCTGACTGCAACAAATCATGGTGAAGATGATCTATAGCTGTGTCCTAAGAGCAGGAGACCCAACTATCATACAAGTTCACAGATTAGAATTATGTGAAGAAACTGGACCTTGCCCAAACCTCAGTCTCCAGCCTTGGGAGAAGGTTGTGCTCAGCGTGTTCAGACTGAACTTAGGGTAGCAGTGATTTCAATAGAGCCAAAATTTTAGTCTGCTTCAATCTACTCCAAACTAATTGCCAACATCATAAAACTTAAACTTGTGACATATAACCTCAAAACTTTCACAGTATTTCTTTTCAGGGCATTTCGCTTTTCTCAGATGTCTGCTGTTCTATGAGAAACTTCCTCTTCCAGTTATGCTCATGTTCCCTGAACTGAAGCTGCCTTGACATTTCAGCTCTATTATTGCTCAGCCTGAACCTTAGATCCTCAAAGGAAGCACACAAATGCCTGAACTGTGTAATACATAAGCACACTGCATGGAGATTGGAAAAAATACCTACATCACTGTGTGCACATGCTGGAAAGCTAACTGAAGTTGGGACTTCTGTACAAACTGCTTTCAAAGTTAGTGTGATTCTTGATCACTTTTCTTGCCCAGAACATGCAACTTCACAGAAAGCAGAAAACTGAGACCTACAACAAGGAAGAAGCACAACACACAGTAAAATCAAACACACGACTTAAGGAAAAAGGTAGCAGGCAGGAATTTGTACTAAGATTTGTACAAAGTGTACTCAAGAAAAAAAAAATATTAATGATTCTTTAGAGGACTGACCAGAGCAACAAAGATGAGATTGCAAGTAAATAGTACTTTCCTTACTGGATGAAAGCAAGATTCTGGAAGGAGAAAAATAGAACCTAGTAATTTATAAGTGGGATTTCTCAGATACAATCTTGTTACCCTTGTAAAATAAATAAATAAATAAATACTGCCACAACACATCCTAACAGCTGTCTTCTTGTCTTTTGGTAATCTAGTAAGATCACTTTTATACATTAACCAGCCTTAGCCCACTGGACTATACTAAAAATGACTTAGAAACTGCAAGCAAGATGCTAATGACCATGTGACTACTTTCAAGGGACTGCTTGCATTTGAGAGTAGTCCTCTGAAAGCCCTATTCTGCAAATACATATACTTAATGTTACATAATCTAAAAAGCTGTATAACAGTTTAGTAATGGGCAATATCTCTGCTTCAGGAGGTCTAGATTTGAAAGGAGAGAGAATGAAAACTCCTCCTCAGACGTTAAACTCTTAAAATGGAAGTTAAAGGAAAACAAAACACAAGTCTGACGTTAAACATTCTTACTTTCCTATGTCTTTCTCCCAAAACCCCACTCCAGAACGCAGAAATTCAGAAGAGCTCTTACCCTCCCCAGCAAGAATTTTAGTTACCCCAGAACTTTTTTTCTGGAAAGGAAATCAAGTAAAATGTTTAAATAACATAATTAATGTTTAATAGAATATGTGTATACATATATGTACATGTTATACATGTATTATATATTTACATTACTAGTAGAAACAATGTCCCTCAATCTCACAAGAACATCAATCCCCGTTCCTAGAAGGAACTCTAAATAAATAAATAAATAAATAAATCCAAGTTAAAGCCAAATTAAACATCTAAACATTGCCACTAACGTGACTTAAAGCATAAGTTTCTTGTTAAAGAACCCTCTTTTCAACCTTCTGCATATATTCTGAAAGCCACTAAATATACCCCAATGTACAGAAATGAATGCATGCTCATCATCCTCACACACTCTGACTGAATTTTGTTTGACGTGTTCTCTGACAATGTGTTGCCTGTCATTGTAGAAAGCCTGAAGTCTCCATGCTACCTCAGCTTTCAATACTTCCGCTTTCCAAATGTCTCAGTTTTTATGAAAACTGTTACATTACACAGTTCCTCTCCAGTATTAAGAGAACAGTTCAGTAGTGTTTTTTTTGTTTGTTTGTTTGTTTGTTTTTTAATGTTGCCTAGAACAGCATCTTTGGAAGCACTACATTTGATACCATTTTTGAAAAGTGAGCCAGCTTTGGCCTTGTGCACTTCTAGTATACATATGCCCTCTCTTTCATACTAGAAATGACTATTGTAAATAAGCCCCAGATCACACACACAATAAAAATTAACTATTGTTAAATACAGCCTTCAGTGGAGTCTGGAAACAACTGTTTCACATAAAGTAGATGTCTCAGCATCTATATTTAAGTTAGATACAGTAGCTGGTGAGCATTAAAGCAGCTACACAAATGGATTCAAGATCTCACCAAATCATATTAAACACTTAAGATAAAAGTTGGATTGATAGCCCGGAAAACAACTACTTGTTTTTCCACAGAACAGGATAATGGTAACAGCTGCGTGTAGTATTCACACAGGCGTGAGAGGGATTGCTGTTATTGTGAAGTCATACTTTTACACTGCCTCTAATTCAAACCTCACCATTATGATAAGCCGCTGCCAGAAAGGCTGGCTGCTGTGATGCAGACAAGGTAGGGCGGCATAAATTCCAGAAAAAGCAATTTACTTGATAAAGATTAGCAATTGAGTTTTTAATCTGAGCTTTAGCCCTGCAGTCAAACTGAAGGAATCTGTACACAGTTTTCTGCAAGATACAGTCTTCTCTTCTTAGAGGGTCCAGATAAGTTAACAGAAATATATGAACTTTTTCACAGCAGAAAAATAAGTTTCTAGGACTTCATACAAAAAATTTTAGTTTGAAATCTAAAGAAAGCGATTATTTGATGTGATTAGTCTTCTCTTTCCTAACTGTGACTTCTAAATTTGTGCTCATAAATCATGAAATCTCTCTTTAGAAAGCAATTATTTTTATTAGTACAGTTTGAATTAATACTTGAACCAATAACCTCATGTCCACTACTTAATTACTATAAATCTGTCGGTTTTATACTAAAAAGATTTGTATACGCTGTCCTGTTAAAATGAGTCTATTTTGTATTCCTTTAAATGAACAGAAATCTGTTATGTAGTTTAATTTACAAACAATTATGAAGAATCAAATAGGGGTAATGCTGGAATTTTATTACGTGTAGTGTACAAGGCCTTTTAAGGTTTGAGGAAGCCATAGTACAAATGGTTTCACCAGATGTCTTAGGGTAATTTTAAAATAAGCATAAACTTGAGAGTCTCATATCAGAACACTAATTGTAATATTGAAAAAGAACAGTTTTAATCTTTTCAAAGCTGTGGTATCCTCTGCACAAACATTAAAGCCAGACATTTTGTAAAATCAGGCTGTGATTTACAGGAAGCCTTGTATAAATAGATCTCTCGTGGTGACCTGATGAAATGAAGAAGACTGTCACTTTAGCTTCAGCACATAAATGAGATAGCTTTCACTGCTGATATCAATAAAAGCACAGCAGAGAAGTCGTAATAGAAATATTAGTTTTTTAAATATTTTCATTACTCTAGGGGCTTTCAGTTTTAAAGAGATTCCTTGATTTTTCCCTTATCTTTAATTACACACCAGGCAGATCTCCTATTTTATTATTTATGTCAAATTTATTTTCATTTTGTTTTAGTACCCAGATTGGGGGCATACACAAGAGAACCATATACTTCATACTCTTTCTTATGGCCCTTATTTGTAAAACACTTAGGTATTTAGTGATATTAGACTAGTTTTACAACATGCATGTAAAATAAAGGATCATAAAAATCTCTATGCCTTGTTTCCGGTACTAGATAAAGCCTAAAAAGTATTCAAGAAAACTGACTTACCCAGCAAAACTATGCAAAACAGACACTTTTTTCCCCCCAGAATAGTTAGATAATTGCAGTACCTAATGTTCAAAGCACAGCCCCCACTAATCTTAACTGCAGCAACTGTGACCTAGTACTTCCCTTAAGTAGCCAAAACCAAGCACCTGACCCACAAAATCTTCCTCTTTAATTCATGAAATCTTTGCAAAAGACAATGCAACTCCCTATTCCCAGGGAAACACCTGACTGGCTAGACCACTGCACCATGGTTTAATTGCGTGCTTTTTAATTGATATAAAAAGTAAGTCAGTGGCTTTATAATCAAGTATTCCCCGGTGTGGATACAGAATTGATGTGAGTCTTATTGGATACTGCGTACGAAGTGATAAAATAGTCATGAAGCCCAAGCATGTAACTAATAAAGTAAGACCATACAGGCAACTAACATTTTCATTTTCAGCAACTTTGGAACACTTAGTCTACAACTTCAAGAGAAAGTTTTTGTCTACAGTCCCTTTTTTTCCTTAAAAAAAAATTCAACAGAATTCAAATATAATTAAAACAGATGGTAAAACACTACAATTTACCTGGATACAACCAGGACTGAAAATTCTATAGCCAACATATCACTTGAGTGAGCAGGAGAGTTGGTAGCGGTATATTAAAGAACCATAGAATCGTCTGAGTTGGAAGGGACAATTAAAGGCCATCTAGTCCAACTCCCCTGCACTGAACAGGGACACCTACAGCTGGATCAGGTTGCTCAGAGCCCTGTCCAGCCTGACCTTGAAGGTCTCCAGGGACGAGGCTTCCACCACCTCTCTGGGCAACCTGTGCCAGTGCTTCACCACCCTTAGTGTAAAACACTTTTTCCTTGTATCCAGCCTAAATCTCCCCTCTCTCAATTTGAAACCATTTTCCCTAGTCCTATCACAACAGACCCTGCTAAACATTCTGTCCCCTTCTTTCTTGTAGCCCCCCTTTAGATACTGAAAGGCTGCTCTCAGGTCTGCCTGGAGCCTTCTCTCCTCCAGGCTGAACAGCCCCAACTCTCTCAGCCTGTCCTCACAGGGGAGGTGTTCCATCCCTTGGATCATTTTTGTGGCCCTCCTCTGGAAGTGCTCCAACAGGTCCATGTCCCTCCTGCACTGAGGACTCCCCATCTGGACGCAGCACTCCAGGTGGGATCTCACCAGCGCAGAGCAGAGGGGCAGGATCACCTCCCTTGCCCTGCTGACCACGCTTCTTTTGGTGCGGCCCAGGATGCAGTTGGCTTTCTGGGCTGTGAGGGCACACTGCTGGCTCATGTCTAGCTTATCATAAATATAATATTTCCCCTGAGCTACCCTGTTGCCTACACATATCGACTCAGTGGTCCTTGGCTCATTGTTGCAGAATTTCAGGTGTACTGCAGTGTTGCCAACACATTCCAGGGCAGCAGGTCAATGGCCCCTGCTAGCACACTGCCCCTTTAACCTAGCTATGCCCACCTTATCACAGGCAGGCTCACTGTTACCCTGCTCCCCCTTCCAACCTAGTTTAAAGCCTTTCCAATGAGCCCTGCTAGCTTTTCCCCAAGGACCCCCTTCTCCCTTTGAGAAAGCTAAAACACATCCGGTGGCTGCAAGTCCAATGCCACGTAGGCCATCCTTTTGTTGAAGGACCCAAAACCACAGTGGTTCCACCAGCCTTGAAGCCAAGCGCTTATAGATTGGATCCTTTTGATCCTTTCATTCTCCTTACCTACTACAGGAAGCAGAGACAAGAAGATTACCTGCGCCCTTGATTCCTTCAGCTGACAGCCCAAGGCTCTGAAGTCCCTTTTGATGGCCCTTAGACTACGTGTGGCTGCTTCATCACCCCCCATGGAAAAGCAGTAATGGGTAACAACGGTCTGTTGGCCACATCAGTTGAGGAAATTGCTTGGTGACATACTTCACCCGAGCCCCAGGGAGGCAGCAGACTTCTGTAAAAAGAGGGTCTGACTGGCATATTGGGCCTTCAGTTCCCTGTAGGCAGAAGTCACTGCAGGAAAGTCATTGGAGCCTTCTTTTCTAGAGGCTGAACACCCCCAACTCTCTCAGCCTGCTGTCATCTCTCTAGACCATCTACTCACTTCTGTTTTATGAAGGTCTAGAGTTTCCCAAAACTAGGTGTCATCTTAAATAAATCAATTTCAATTAACCCAGGCTGATTCCACAACAGCCTGCTTCTTGAATTCCAAAAGTAATTGCATGCAGGCAGAAAATTAATAAAACTATTCCCAAATATAAAACTGAATGTTCAACTGAATATAGATTTTAATATCTATGCTATCAGTATTGATCTTAAGTGCCTAACATATGAGACATATGCATATGGAAAAAAAAAATGAGGAGAAACAGGAGAGAAGAAAGAAGAAAAAAAAGCATCTAATAAAGCTGTAAATGGGCATTGTTTGTTCTTTTTAATGAATTAAGCTTACTCCCTTTTGATTTGGTTTTAATTATTAAAATAAACCCAAATCTTCTAAACTGAGAATGAAAAACAAAACACTTGGGATGCATGGCAAACTAAGTATTTCCACAACAAACTAAAACAAATACATAATAATACTACTCAAAGCATGCATTTAGAATAATGTCATAAGACTGGTCCTTAAATTGCACCTATTTACATGTTTAAGTGTTATTAAATTTATATATATATACCCACATACTCCCTTTCATACTGTCCCTCTACAGTATAAGCTCTGAATAATTATATTTAAAATGCACTAAGTACCTTTACTAGAACTGCTCTTGCAACTTGAGTTTGCCTCCCTGCCCCCCTCTTCACCACCATAATACAGCTTACTGACCTGTTCAAAAGGAGCTTTGTAGAGAAAGACCTGTAGAGAAGGACTTGTAGAGAAGGCAGCCTGGGCTGCAGTGACCATGCCCTGGTGGAGT